>PVJA010003532.1:0-94056 GCA_004027025.1 Myocastor coypus | reverse complement strand
GTTACTAGTAACCATTAAAAGGACAGAAAGTACAGAACTCTGTAGGAATTCTAAATTAGTTTAGTGAACATAAGTGAATTAATGAAAACCAACCAATTAAGAGAGAATGGGAAAATGGAAATAAAGTAGCAGAAACAAGGCAGGGGTAATAAAAATCAATAAATAGTTAGACACATTTCCAAAAAACATATCATAATAAATGTAAATATGGGGCTGGGGAGATAGCTCCGAGGCACAAGTGCCTGCTGGGCAAGTGCAAGGTCATGAGTTCGAACCCTGGTCCCACCAAAAAAAAAAAAAAAAAAAAAAATGTAAATAGTATAAACTAGTTAAAAACAATGACATTTGTACTGGATTTTTAAAAATTAAAATAAAGGGCCAGTGAGATTAAAGTGCCTGCTTAGGCAGATGCAGGGGCTGGGGTTTGATCCCCAGTGTATGGTGCTGTCCTGGCCCCCAGGGTGTGCTGAGACATTGATTGAGACTGGGCATCTCAATTATGTGTGTAATCCTACCACTTGGGAGGCTGAAAACAGGACAGTTACTATGAGTCTCCTCCACAGAGCGAGGCTCTGTAGGCCTTGTACTAAATACTAAATAAATAAATAAATAAATAAATAAATAAAAATATACCTTGTTCTAATAAAAAAAAAGGTAGTTCAAGCAAAGAGAAGCTATCATGTTTGTAGCACATTATTAGGACAGCACTGCACAGCTCTTCACTGGTCACACATTGAGAGCCCTGGACACATCAAGAGAAAACAAAAGTTTTTGTTTGTTTGTTTTTGTTTTTTTAAAAACAAAGTATTTCATAATAAGATTGTAAAGAACCAATGCTATTTCTTTCAAAGTATAAGCTGGTAACACATTATGTTTCAGAAAACCCAAAGAATTTACATCCTCCCGAGAATTTTTTTTAAAGAAAGCAATAAAATTTCCTAACTACTTCCCTAAGATATGGAAATTTAAGCACATAGGTAGAGGCTATACCTAGGTCCAATAATCACCGTAGAAATTAGGATGCAATTAAGTGTGATACTATTTCTGTAGGAAGATGCTACTGATACATTCAAGTGCTGGGAGCTCTACACCCCACTCTAGCATAGGGAAAATCTGGCATAGTAAGTATAAACAAAAGTTTTTTTTAAGATAGCTCAGCACAGTAAAGTGCCTACTTAGGCAGAGCGCAGTGGCGAGGGTAAGGAGCTTGCCCACGGCCACTGAGCCAGTCCATGGGGGAGGGGGACCTGAAGCTAAGCTCAGAGCTCTGATGCAGGAGCACCATGTGGTGCTGCCCTTCACAGAATTCAGAGCAGACAGAGAGATGGAGCCACAGACCCCACAGGTGGCTTCTTGAGAGTCTGATGACACCAAGTAGTGGTGAAGATACAAGCCAACTTCCTGAGTGCACTGCAAGGCATCTAAGGAACCATTTCGAAGAACTATTCTGCAATGTAGATGAGATCAAAGTAAGAAAAGGCCACAGCCCTCCAAATCCACTTTCGGTGTCTACCCCAAATAAACATACAGGACACAAGGAGGTGGTACTCATTAGGCACTTTTTACAGAAAATGAGTATGCCAGAGGAAATCATAAACTTAGGTTTACTCACATAATGAATATGATACAGCACTAATACAAATTAGCTTCTTTACAATCCATTTAAGGAAACTAGAAGCATAAGAATGTATGGACAAAGAAAGCTGCAAACAAATCTTCCATATCATATATACAACTTGAAAAAAATAGGTGGCTAGGAAATGCACATATTAAAGAGAAAGTGCAAGGGCACGTGCAAGATGAAAGCACACCAGCTTAGTGGCTCCCGCTCAGGGCACAGGGAGGAGCGCAGAGGCCTGAATTTTAGGCTGTTACTCTGCTACTGTGCATCCTTGGCGTCCAGAGGACAGAGGACTTGGCACCTGGTCACAGGCCACCCTTGCTGCAGATGGACGTTTTAGCCAAACACTGCCACTGAAGGACTGGTTCCTGTCCTGCTCCCTTTGAGGACAGTGCTGGTCCCTACTTGCCCACATCAGCATGCACACAAACTTGTCACCTCCTCCTGCAGGAGCCAGAGTCTCTTCCACCTGGTGGGGTAGGATGCTTTCTGCCCCTGAGCTAGCCAAATGGCCTACATGCCTGCAGGACTCATGTCAGGCTACATGGAGAGGCCAGCACACCACTGCAAACCCCAGCGCCATTCTGAATGTCCTGGGCACAGCCCTCCCGTGATCCAGGTCCTCCAAGCAGATGAACAATGGATTTAACACTTATCATTCCAGTTGTACAGTGATGTCCACCAGATCATTTTCTGAACTTAATTTCTGAAATAGGTTCTCATCAAAAAGTTCATTGTAAAACCAGAAAAACAATTTGGCACTTAACCTATTTGACAAACCTGTCAGACTTAGTGTTAACAGACAATATGCATATGTAAGACTCTGTGAGGAAAACTCACATTTGTTTCCATTGTTTGTGGTTTGGTGGACTTTTCCCCTCCTGTTTCTCGGGGAGAGGCCTTGCTTATTAGAGAGAAACTAGTGATTATTTTCTTTAGGTTAATTAGCTAAGAGTTCCACTCAGAATGGCAATCCATTCACCTAGTCAAATATTCAATTGTACTACGAGTTCTTCTAAGCTGACAGGAGTCAACAGACCGGATGAGAAGCTGACAGAGACAGGTCAGGTCCAGCACATGGGAAGGACGTGTCAAGGACAGCAAAGTTATTCACTATACGACTGTGTCAACTGGCTAAGTACTACTGGAACAATCAGTGAATCAACTGATAAAATATCAAATTACCCCTTAGTATTTGCCATATTCAAAAGCTGGGAAAAAAAAAAAAAAAAAAGAAAAATAAAAAAGAAAATGTGAGCCAAGACATAGGTAATGTGAGGTTCTGAAAGAAGTTTCCATGCAAACCCCCCAAGTAGATGAAATTAAGGAGCTTTACCCATGTAGATAAATGAAAATGACTTGCTGTACAATAAAACATAATAAAAGCTGAGAAAGAAAGAAATCAAACATGTATGTCTGATGAAAATTTTAAAAATCAACCAGTATCTGTTACCATATTAGGACAAAATATGAACACCCATCCCTAGCTTTAGGATCAGCCACTAGACTCAGTCATCCTTGACTGAATATGCCCTGCTGCGGCTGAGTGCACACAGTCGGTGCTTTCTAGCCACAAACACATCCTGTTTGCTACCTTGTTCCAAAGACTTTCTGATCAGTAACAGAAGATGCCTGGCACTGTCCAGTAAGAATTCACTCTTTAAAGTTTCTGCACTTCTTGCTTGCAAAGCTTTATAAGCCAATCCTGAAGTTGCTTGAGGCTGAGGGTTAGGAGTGATCACCATCAGCCCACCAGCATAATGAAGTTGGCTGCCCTCTTGCCCTTGGTGCAGAGCATCTCTGTACGATTTGGTACCCCATTCCACAACATTTGGATGCTGAAGGTTACATTTACATCATGCACACTGAACTGCATCCCCAGCTTGCTTCTTTCTCTTTCTTCTGTCTTTTCTTTCTTTCTTCCATTTCTCTCCCTCCCTTCCTCTCTCTCTTCTTTCTCTCTTCTCTCTCCCTCCTGGCTTCCCTTCCTTCCTTTTCTACTTAATTTTGAGATGCAGTCTTGCTAAGCCACTAAGTGGCTCTAATTGAGCTTGAACTTGAGATTCTCCTGCCTCAGCCTCCTATGGTGCTGGAATTTACAGGCACATGCTACCATGCCCAGAATGAATTTCTTGCACTTACTAGAAGCTCTTAAAAATTAATCAGAATGAACAACTCAAAAGAAAAATGGTCAGTTTATTTTTTGAATGGTCAATTTACAAAGAAAAGCAAAGAAAACATGCATCATAATAAAGAAAACAGCAATTTCTGTGATAACTTTATTATTTGTAAATCTAAAGGAACCAAAAAAAATTTTTTTTCTAAAGAGGGAAAGCTCTACATGCCATGAGGTTTTTACTTACTGCTGTTGTTTTCCGTTCCCAGAAGCTCGTGTGTGGAGGATTTGTCATGAGCCCACAGCACTACAGGGATTGGTGGGACCTCAGAGCGGGGGGCCTCGTGGATATGAAGTCACCAGATAGATGCCTAGAGAGGATATGGGGCCCAGTCTCTCTGTTCTCCCCCTGCCATGTGCTTCTCAGCCACTGTACAATCCTCCTTTACCACACAGTCCTGCTACAATAACCTATCACAGGCTGAGAGCCACAGGGTTAGCAACTCTAGACTGATAGGATTGCACACAGGAGGTAAAATATTTCCCTTGGTAAAGTGATTATCACAGGCATTCTGTCGCAGTACTGCAAAACTGGCTAACACATCTATTGTTACCTATCACCAGCACACAGTATGCTGGGCCTGGCATTTAGAACCAATATCACTGCTCCTGGAAAAGAAGCAGGCTTCTACCACTGTTTGGGGAATAAGAGAAAATGGTGTTTTTGTATATTGTTGAACATATTTGTACAGCTATTATAATAAATAATCTTCAATAAAACTCAAAACATATACAAAGCCTTTAAATGAAGGAAAACCATATTTTTATTTATGTAAAGGAAATAGCCAGCTATGTGTAGAAGTTCTACAAATACATTTTCCTCAAAGTTGCCTAAAAGAAGAAAAAAATCAATGCTAACCTCCACATCCAACGCTGTGCTGTACAGAATTGCAACATACAGACCTAACAGATTGCTGCACATCCTCTAGTGATTTATGTTGTCCAAATATATTTATTGGTATACTTAAATTTTAATGTTATATTCTTTAGCAGAAGAGTATGCTACTGAATGCCACAGAATAATATTCAAAATTTTACATATCTACTATATAGTAAGATATTAGCAATAGTCTGGGTACTGTTTTCTTCCTTCTGCTTCAGATCTGCATTGCTTAAATGCTCTAAATATGTGCTTTCCTAAGAAAAAAATGAAAGGAAAGGATTTGCATCCAAGTCCTGGCTGTGGGTATCTGGGAAGTAAATGATCATCTCTGATCGCCAGCTCTCCTCTCTACCAAGGAAGCGCCCAGCCCCTCCTGGGATCACTGTCATGCTCCCACAAGGCAGCCGACGATTCACTTAGAAATATTTATTTTGTAAGCCTGAATCAGGCACTGCTTGAGCTAGGTGAACATAGCAGGTTAGCAGGAAGACAAGCACCAAAACGAGCCCTCTGTCCTCGCCAGCTTACATTCTAGTGGGAAGCTAAATAGAAGTAAAGCTTATCTGTCCATAAAAGGAAGCACACCTACATGGCTTCAGTTGGGACCACACTGAACTTTTATTGTTGCATCCCAACCGGTGATCAGCGGAAAACCTCAGGGATCCAAAGTTCATTTTGAAAAGGTAGAGTTTCAGGATTCTGGCAGGTGCAGGTGCCTGGAGGAAGGCTGGATGCAGTCTCTGGACTCGAGCGATCCCGTGAGGAACACAACATATAAGCAAAATATCAAAGCCGGAAGTACCGCTGAGTACACAGTGGAAAGTACCACGGACACAAGGAGGTAGAGAGAAAGCACAGCGGAGGAGGTTAGCTGTAAATCAGATGGCCAGAGGAAGCTGAGGGAGCCTGTGCTGAATGAACTTCCCAAAGAGGCAGGAGAGAATGACGCGTGCCCAGTGATGTGTGGAGGGAAGCAGGGAAGCAAAGGTGCCAAGGCCCCAGGTGCACAGTGACCCTGGCTGGCTGGCTGGTCAGGAGAGTGCTTTACCAATCCAATGTGCAAGAGAGGAAAGGGATTAACAGTACATTAGCTTTGCCCTCATATTTAGCTTCAGATGTTTATTTTCTTGCTCAGAATGTTTTCCAGGCCAGCCGGGCGTGGTGGCTCACGCTTGTAATCCCAGCACTTGGGAGGCTGAGGCAGGAGGATTGGTGCGAGTTCGAGACAGCCTGGGCTACAAAAGTGAGCGCAGGACCAGCCTCAACTGCATAGCGAGACCCTGTCTCAAAAAGACAAAAAAAAAAAAAAAAAAAAAAAAGAATGTTTTCCAGGCTGCTTCCTGGCACTCGCCTCTGCTCATGTTGCATCTTATGGTGAAATAAGAGACGTCTGAGCTTACCATCCTGCGCCAGCCTCTGGCCTGACCTCTGATCTGGGCTGGAGGACAGAAGCCAGCATGGCAGGGTGCATGTAGCTGAGAACTGCCGGGTCCTTTCATGCTGTTCAAAGACGGCCTCATGCTCTGTGCATGCAACTTCAGGGCTACACCCACTGCCCTGTGTTTTGTTTTGATTCCTCTTAACTGTTTGCACGTGTGCTAAATCTAAACCCATGTCTTAGATCTTCTGTATGACCTGCTGTAGGTCCTCTTATATACAAAAGGAACCTGTAAATGGAAGTACAGCTTATCTGTCCATAAAAGAAAGCACACCTACATGGCTTCTATACTTTTGGGACCACACTGAACTTTTATTGCTGCATCCCAAACTCTGGGACCCAAAGTTCATTTTGAAAAGGTAGAGTTTCAGGATTCTGGCAGGTGCGGGTGCCTGGAGGAAGGTCTGATGCAGTCTCTGGACTCTGGCGATCCCGTGAGAAACACAAAGCTGTGCCTCTGGGGCTGCAAAGCTCTGCTGCCTTCTGAGCTCTGTTGTCTCCTGATACATAAGGGGCACATGCTGATAATTTACAGATTGTCCTGTACTCATTTCCTAAGACTGCGAATACAGTGGTCTCAAGCAATACAGACTCTCAGTTTTGGAGGTCAGAGTCCACAATGAGTTCTAAAGGCCTGGGATCCAATGCTCTGTCCCTTCCACAGCCTGGGAGCAGCAGGACTCCCAGAGTGCCTCCCAGCTCCCCAAGTCCACCCACAGCCTTTCGCCCAGGTCCCCTGCTCATCTTCAGCGGCCAAGGTCCTGGCCTCTTCTCTGATGACTGCTTCTCCTCTCCAGCTCTGCAGCTTCCTCTTCCCAGACAGGAGTCCTTACAATCACAGGGGTCTATTCAGCTGTCCCAGCAAAGCTACCCACTGTCAAGCCCTGAGGATCACATGTTCAAAATCTCTCTCACTGTGCAAGGGAGCACAGTCTAGGTTCTAGGGATGAGGACCCAACCTTCTCTGGGGAGTCCTTCTCCTCCTCATATGGGACTCACTGGCAGAGTGCTGGTGTCGTGGCCACCTTTGCACTCAAGGAAGGCAGGGAAGTGTATCCTCCCCACCTCCTGTTTGAGCAACACAGCCAGGTCAAAGGCAGGCACCATGCCCCCTTGAGATGAAATCAGAGTATGAGTTAGTAGTTACCCCGACCGGCAGCGAAGGGTAGCAGCAACTGATAATATGAATAAGGATTTGTATCACTGTCATCCTAATGCGTGTCTTACAGCCCCTGGACCCTTGAAGAGAAGTCTCAAAGCCCCACTGTCATCTCTTTCTCCCCACATAGCTACGTGACTGTGCCTGCCCTGGCTTGATGGTTCCTGAGACCAGGAATGGTCCCTGTTCCTCAAAGAGGCCTCCACTACATCTCCAAGAAGTTTCCTTTTCACCCCTGGTCCTAGTCCCTACTCTGAGCACATGCAGAGTTGGGTCCTCTTTTAAAGGGTAGCTCTTCTGGCACTTCAGGGTGACTCTCTGATCCCAGTCCCTCCAGCTTTCCCAGAAGCACCTTGCTGAGGGAGAAGGGAAAATGAGCTGTGGCCTCTGACTCAGAAACCACCTCAAACCCAGATCTTTCCCTTTCTCGGGCACAGTGCTGGTAAAATACGAGAAAAACAATGTTGTTAAAGATGAAGAAATACAAGGTCTTAGGCTGCCCTTGTCCTCAGATTCTGACTTGGCTATCTGAAGCAGGTCTGGAAATCTGCACCTAGGAAGATACCTGCGAGTGGGGGTGCGGGCCTTGGGGATTCCGTAGGCCATAAGCCTCAGTGCTGCTGGGTAAGCTTCTTCTGGGACTTGGGATCGACCCCAGAGCTGCCGGGAGCAGCACAGGGATCTGGGGACCCTTCCTCCTCCAGATACCACCCTTCAACAGAAGGTTGTTATGGACTGACCCAGGTCAAGGAAGTCTGAGTCACTGAGCATCTTCCTCCACGCCATCCACCCTGTGACAGCTTTGGAGTCCCTAAAGGCCTCCCTTGATGCCCACTTCCTTGGACCTAGACTGAGGGACATGGTGCAGAAGAGCAGATAGTCTGCATCCTGCACTGTGGGCCTTGAGTCAGAGGGAACAGGAGCAGATCCCTGGCCTACAATCCAGAGCATTCAGTGTGCACCGACAGTACTGATTATCACCTATGTCATTCACCACCTAACCACAATGCACACCACTACCTACCCACTGCTGCCTATCACATCACTACCTAGCCATACTACTGACTACCACCTACACCACTCACCTAGCCACACCCCACGCAATCACCTTCCACACCACTACCTACCCATACCGCTAACTACCCATACCACTGACCACCACCCATATCACTCACCTAACCTTACCTCACACCGCTGCCTACTCGCACCACTACCTACTCATACTACTGACTGCCACCTATACCACTCACCACCTATCCACACCCCACACCACTCCCCGCTTGTACCACTACTACCCTGTGCAACTACACCATTTACTACTTGCCCCACACCACTGCTGCCTACCCACACCAACGGTCAATACCACTCACCATCTACTCACACCACTGTCCACATCATCCACATCCCACTCACCACTAAACAACTACCCATGCAACTGACTACCTCACCACATCGCTGCCACCTATCCACACTTCTGACAGTCTACCTGCACCATCACCACATACTTATCACGTGGCCAAACCAACCCACACATACAGGCCCTCCTCCCTGCCAACAGGCTGCTCACCCACCTTGCCAGGGTTGTCCCCCTCCTCAGCTCTGCTGCCTCCAACAGCCTAATCTCCAGCTTCCTCCTAACTTGCCTGTCTGTCTGTTTGACACAGCTGGCACAGTGCTCTGCAACCTTTTGGTTGCCACTGGCCTGCTGATTGTTCATGTTCCTTTTAAAAGCTTCTGCCCCCAAGTAAGCAAGTGACATGCATTTCATATCCTGCTTACATCTCTTGTTTCTCTGTCACCTATAAGTCCACCTGCTTGTCACACCACTGGAAGTCCAGCCACATACAAAGCAAGAGGCACAGTATTCATACTGGACTGTCCCCAGGTCAGGTGTGGGACCCCTCTCTGGCTGAGGCTTTGGGAGATGCTAGCAGGGCCATAAGGTCCTGCAGTATACATGGTCAGTATTTTACACTAGAAGGAGTGTTGCATGACATGTGTCTACTCCAAAGGAATAAGAAGACTGTGTCAACATGTCATAGCTGCATACAACACTGGCTGGTCAGCTCATTCCTCTGATGGCCCCAGCCTTAACTCCTGGCTCATAGTGCATTGCCTGCTTATCATCTAGCTTTTAGTGGTTCTCCCTGGCCAGTGCATTCTCACACCACTGAACTCTCACATTAGCATTTTATAGCTTATCCATCAGGCTGGGGTTACCTTCTTTCCAGTCACTTGGACAAGCATCTGCCTCCCCATGGGGCTCACAGCCCATCCTTGACCTCATGGATTCCCAGACAGTTCTGTGGCCTGTGTAGACATTAGCCACGGGTCTGTACCTGCTGCATTGGCCAGCACCAGCTGGGATGTGCTGCAACAACAGCAATCCCCAGGTGCCAGCAGCTTCAGCCCAGTGGCTGCTTCTGCATCGACACTGCAGGCCCAATGGGACTGTGCAGAAGCTCCTGCCAGGAATGGGGAGGGCGGCCTGGGGCTGCAGGCTCACAAGCCTTCTCTGGCCCTCTGGCAGGAAGAGCTGTGTGGCCAACCTGACTGCGAAGAGCAAGGAGACACAGCCCCACCATGTGTGGGAAGGAGCAGCAGCCACACCTTCACACAGCTGGCTGCCAGCACTCAGGTAACCTACTTCTCTCCTTGGATCAGTCTTTCCCAGTTAACTCTCAGTGTTTTAAAGCTCATCTTCCCATGCCAAACAGTGTTCCAGCTGGTGGCAAAAACCAAACAAACCAAAGGCTGGCACTGCTGCCATCCACAGTAGGGTGGACCCAGTCCTGCTCAGTTAAAGCCTCTCCCTCCCTCCCTTCCTCCTTCCCTCCCTCCCTCCCTTTTCATTACCTGTCCACCTGGCATGCACTTAGTAAGCATTGACTGGCACACAACGTTCTCAAAGCCTCAGTGGGCCCTGGAGCTGCCCTGGCAGGAACTCTGCCAAAGAGAACGCTTTGTGACACTGTAACACAGAGCTGTTGACTGCAACCTTTCTTGGAAGCACTTAGAAAGGGGCTAGGCCACATTCCAGAGAGGGCATTGCAAACTGTGTGTGGCATGGTCAGGGGTGCTTCAGATGCTGCAGAGGGTGAAGAGGCAGAGGCCACCGCTTCCTTAGCTCTACGTTCCAACACAAATGAGATTAAAAGTCTTTTGGTCTTCCGAAATACCCTGCTGGGGAGATAGCTCAGGGGCAGGGGCACAAGTGCCTGCCTGGCAAGTGCAAGGTCCTGAGTTCCATCCCCAGTTGGGGTGGGGGACAAAAAGAAAAACATAAAAAACCGGAAAGCGAATGGGAAGATTGAGTCTGAGGGCTCTCTGTTCACATATGTATGTACAATGAATGCACGGGAAAGTTACGTAGCTTAGCAAGGTAGTGTAGTGAGTGAGGAGTTTTCCTGAGGCTCCTGGAGCCCCTGCTTCTGCCCTAAACTCAGGAGCCCTCCTCCTTCCTTTCCTTCTTCACCAGAGTAGGCAGAGTAAACGCCCAAAACAAACGTCGGGACTTCGTGGGTAGTGCTCAGCCGCAGGCAAGAGCAGGCTGAGCACTCAGGACCGCAGTTCTTCCCCGCCAGCCGGCAGGCACGCACATGGCTGTGACTGGAGCCGCCGCCACCCCCTCCCTCTCCTGGCCCTGAATGGATGCTGCCTGCAGCACGGCCATCTCGGCGAGCCGCCTTGCATCTCTCATCCCTCTCTGGGGCTCAACCGGAAACACCCCAGCTAAGGTCTCTACTGGGGACTGGAGGAGAGACACGGCCTCCCCAGAGCTACGCTGCCAAACACAAGAGTTAATAATCACAGCAGCTTTCAGGGGCTGGAAAGGCACAGCAATTTTGCCCGTAGCATTGGCCAGGGAGAAGAAAAACACTATATATCTAAAATTGAAAAGAAACATAACACCGACAAAGAAGCCTTTGTCTCTCTTCCATGTATTAAGTGCTATACAACGCTGCCTCACTAAACTCATCAGAAATGAAAATGAACTGTTAGATCTATTCTTTTCACCGGTAACTGACATTTATTTTCTCACAGTCTCAGGTCTCTACAAATATCTCAGACATACACAATAAAAAAACAGACTTTATTTACCAGACATCTGAGGCTTTCCCTCCGGGCTCCGGTGAAATCTGAACGCGCTGTTTCTGCAGACGCGCCGCTCTCAGGCACTCTACCCTTCTTCGATGCAGGATCAAGCCCTTTCGGGGGTGGTACAACTCCAGCGCCCCACTCGCTTGCTTTACCCACAGCTCTGGTTTCCACGATCCCTGAGAAATGTTTACGGGCTGTGCGCCGCCGGTCGGGAGCTTCTCGGGGGCGCGCGGCCGTGGGAGAGCGAGCAGCTCCAGGGGAGGCTGCGGGGCCGCCTCAGTCACCCGAACGGGAAGGGTGGGCCGCGCACCGACTGCTGGAAGCCTGCGGGTACAGCTGACGCGTACGGGGCCTCAACTCCTCCCCAAAACTCTTCGTGTTACTCATAAAATCGCGGCAGAGCCTGATCGCAGCCATAGGGCAGCCGCAGGGCCCCACCGGCTCCGCTCGAGTCACCGCTTGCACAGGAGAAATCGGCGCAAAGTCCGTGTCCTGGCTCATAGACTCGGTTCTGCCCTCCCTTGAGGACTTCGCCCAAACCTACTCGATTCCCACTGAAAGAGCATCTTCGCTCAGAGGCGCTCAGCCTTTAACACGGTCTCCCAACGGAACAGCGGGAGTTGGGCAAGCTGCAGGGATGCCGCCTGGAGGCTCCTGCGCCCCTTGCGCACGGGGTCACTCGGTGGCTCGGGAACCCTGGGAGCCCCAGGGCGCGGGAACGTGCGCGCGAGGTAGAGCACCCCCGCCAGGCCCAGCTCCTGCGCCGGCGGGAGAAGTTGGAACCCCGGTCCCCAAAGCGCCTTTTCCGTCCAGGTCCATGGCCAGCCCGCGAGGGATAACCGGCTCAGCCTTCACTGGGGTCGACCTAGCTTTCCGCCGCACTTGGCGACTCCGAGAGCTTCCAGCCAGGGAAACTTCCCCACCTCTGTGAGGCGCCCACGGACCGGCCCCACCGCCGCGCCCCGGCCCGGCTGCGGGCGCCAGGAACGCACCTGGCCCGGACGCGCGCGCACATGGCTCGCGACCCGCCCCCGGAGCCCGAATCTGCCCGGGAGCCTGCGTTGCCTTGAGGGTAGAGGAGGAAGAAGAGGTGGAGGAGACCGCGCCGCGCCGCCCCTCTTCATCCTCACCTGCACGCCGCCCTCCGGCCTGCATCCCGGGCCCAGCTCAGTCCAGCCGCGTCACCGGTCGGAGCTGCCCCACCGCGCCCGCCCGGCGCTCGGCGGAGACGGCGCGCTCCCGGGGGCGGGCTCGAGCAGGGTGCCGGGAGCGGAGCCCAGCTGAGCCGCGCGCCAGGGACCCCCGCCTGCGCCGAAGGTGACCGCGGCCCCGCGCACCGGCCGTTCGGCTCGCGGCCGGGTCGGTCAGAGCAGCAGCTGGGCTCATGGATTCCTTCTTGGCCGGTGCCAGCCTGATAGGTGCCCAGACTGGGGAACTGATGGGCACGTGACCTCCAACCCGCGCGCGCGCACACAAACACACCCGCGGAGCCCCGCATTCCCGGGGCGTACTTGCAGAAACCCACGTGGACACAGGATGGGAAGCGGAGAAGTCTAGAGTGCACATCCCACACTCCGGTTTCAAAGGAAAGTAAAGCTTCCCCGGGTGCTGGGGCGGGAGAACCCCCCACCCCATCTCCACACTCTGGCTGGCGCTTAGTGGGTCCTTTGCAGGCTGCCCTGCTGGCCTCACTGTCGAGCCCAGAACGTGAACTTGGGCGTCACCAACCCTTGTACACCCTCCTGGAGTGACAGGGGCTGAGAATTTGCCCTTTGCCTTTACATCCTTTCTGAAACAAATCCAGATTGCATTCTAGGAAGGGCCACAGATTTGAAAGAGTGAAGTTGGTTTGTACTTTGCCAGAGGATTCTAAATCTTTATATTGTCGGGCGTGGTGGCGCACACCTGTAATCACAGCACTTGGGAGGCTGAGGCAGGAGGATCGGTGAGAGTTCGAAACCGGCCTGGGCTACAAAAGTGAGTTCAAGGCCAGCCTGAACTGCATAGCGAGACCCTGTCTCAAAAAAAAAAAAAGACAAAAAAAGTCCTTATACTATTTAAGTAGTCCTGTCCTGTGGTCCCAGGTTTGTTCCTGCTAACAGGAGGCAGAAGCCCAGGTAGTGGGATTCAGGCCAGAAGCCTGTGTGTGGACAGGCAGCAGAGGAGACATCAAACCCTGCAGATTCCATTGCCCAAGGGTCGGTGACCAAGATCCAAGCAGAGGGACATTGCTCCCTAAAGCAAGAGGCAGCCCTGGAGGGATTAATGGGTTGCCCCTCTTGGGGATCCCATTTACCCATTTCCTCTGGGAAACACCCCATGGACACAAGTTTTCAGATGAAAACCACAGCTTCCTAAAGCTCAGAAGGGGTAGAAATCAGCCCCTCCCCATGGGTTTCCTTGAAAAACATTCAGGACAGCTCTTAAATTGTTCTCTTTCATGAGTGCACAGTGCATGCATTTTACAGACATCTTAGGGAGTTTGTAAGCATACATGGCATGGCTTCCTTTTACTGCCCTTCTCCATACCCCTTCCCTCACTCCTCATTTCCTTCCCCCAGTTCTCATTGATTTTGTTACTCTTGGTTGATGTTTTGTGGTGCAGATGTCCACAAAGCTATGAGGACACCATACCTGCTGCATCTGCAGTCTGCCAATTCTCCTTCCCACCCGAACCTGCTCCCCTGCTCCCTCAGCTCCAGTCCCCTGCACCCCTATGCCCCTTCCCATCTGCATGAGGCCTGTCCCCTTATCTCCCATCCTTTCTTTATTTTCCTCTGAATTTATACTTTGCCTTACTCAGAGGAGAGATACCATATGGCATTTAAGTTCGTGGATCTGGCTTATTTCATTCAACATGGTATTTTCTAGGTGTACTTGTTTTCCTACCCATGTCTCAAACATGTCCTTTTCTTTACTCAGGCAGCTGTTGATGGGTGTACAGGTTGTTCTTGGGACTTAGCTGTTACCAACTGTAGTGCTATAAACACACGTATGCATGCATCGGTACAGCATGGTGTCTTAGGCTCTTTGGAGAACATTTGAAATTCCATGTAACCCAACTCCCAAAATTTTAAACATCATAAAAGAAATGTGGAGCATAGAGCTGTGACCTTAGGTGATTGCTCCACTGTAGCCAGAAGTTGGCAGAGGCTGCTTACAGGTGCAGGAGACTCCTGCAGGTGCCCCTGTCCAGCTGACTCCTGCTGTCCTAAATCTGCCAGGCTGTGGGAAGCATTGCTTTCACTTTGTGTTTGATAACTTGCTCCTTCCCAAGAGTCACTCTCTTGCAATTGTTATTCTTACTCTTATTTGGATGCATTTGTCTCCCCAATACCCAGGTGCTAAAGCTGGCCCTGGGGTAGGTGCTGCCTGCAGGAGGGGCCTCATGGAAGCCCCTTGGGGTTCCCCTGAAGGTGCTCTGGGACCCAGCTGCCTTTCCCTCTTTGATTCCTGCCACACAGGAAGCAGCCAACGTTGTCAGCATGTGCTCTGCATTTTCCAATCAAAGCCCGGAACAGTGGGTCTACCTGCCCCTGAACAGGGACATCCAAGACTGTGGGGCAAAATCGCTCTTGAAAGTGAGACATCTTGGGTATTTGGGACTGTGATGGATGGAAAGCTGATACCACACACAGGTGCTCTCCCTTGGGTGCCACTGTTGGGAAGAACAGCTCTGCCTGCCTCTGCCTCTTTGCATAGCTGTTGCTGCACACCTCACACCAGCCTCCCGGGTGACAGGAGGTTGACTCTGCACCTCTCACCAGAGCAGAATCATAGCAAACTGTTTGTCCTTGGCCCTAAGGTGTCAAGTTGGACAAGTGCAGATTCATGGCACTGTATTCCAGAACACATGAATATATTTCATTTCACTTTGGTCTGGAAACAGGAGGAGGATATGATGAAGCTGTGGATTGTCTTGTGGACCCCAGTGGGGTCAGCATGCACAGTCCACCTGCCTCTGCCTCTTCCCTACCTCCTACCCAGAGCTTCCTTTGCACCCTTTCACCACAGACCTACTGCAATGCTAGAAAAGGACCCCAGGTGCAGTACTGTTAAACAAAGATGCCATCTCCACACACCTGCTGGCTCACCAGGCCTTTTCTTGAAGCTGTTTCTTAACTTATCCTGAGCTTAATTCCATCACCTACAAAAATGGAATAAGAGGTGTCATGAGCTTGCCGAGAAGACTGAAGAAGCACAAGCACAAGCCTGTGACACACTCAGCAAATGTTTGTGGCTCTTACATTTACAGAAGCAGGAGAAAGAGACAGGAAGGAGGAGGGGGAGGGGAGAACGGAGAAGGATGGGGAGAGGAGAGGAAGGGAGAAACAGAGATGGAGATGGAGGCAGGAGGAAAGAGGAGGGAGGGAGGAAGGAAGGAAGGAATGGCAGAGGGGAAGGAAAGAGAAGAAAGAAGGCAGGAGAGAGTGGGGAGGACACAAGTCCTTGGATCTTGGGTATCGATCGAGCCGGGTTAGTTGTCCAGAGAACTAGTTCAGCACAGAGAAGTGGTCCTGGCTCTAGACTGAGAAGGTGAGCCACAGCCTTCTTCCAGCTGCTTTGGTGACTGACAAAAAGAAAGCTAGCCAGCCATTGGTGCCTAGCAGCTTGGTCTCTAGTTCTTTCTGCACCCCCACTGTCCTGGGTCCCTGGGGCTCCTACCTGCCTGGGTAGCCTTCCTTAGCCCCCGGCTTCCCACGACCCATCCCACTTAACCTCACTTGTTCTGAATCCAATCTAAAGCCTTAGCAGGATATGTGTCAAGAAGAAGTAAATCTCAGGGATGAAGACAGTAGTGTCAAGCAGTAGAAAAGAATAGTCCCTACCCCCTGTCTCCAAAGGAAAGACATTTAGTCTAATTCCTGTTCCCAAGGAGTTGCAGAGCAACAACAGGTGTGGGAGACATAAACTTGGGGTGAGATAGGAGACAGAAGGGCTCTCCAACGTCACTTCTCGGCTGGGAGTTCAGCAGGCAGACACTGGCGTTAGCAGGTTGTTAGTCGTGCTGATAAGCTCCAGAAGGGACTGCAGGCTTAGAAGCTGCCTCATGCCTGGGCTCAGGTTTTAGACGACAGCTGAGTCTTTATGAACCATCCAGATCCCAGGGCAGGCTTCCTCTATGCATCCTGGAATGCTGCTAAGGGTGGATCTCAGAGCAATGCCAGGCCTCCCAGGTCTGGCTGAAACCGAGGGGCTTCGTGGACTGCTTGAGTGTGGTGAAGCTGTGCTCACCTGCAGGAGGCTGGGGTCAGGGCACCAGGCTGGGCACACTCTACCTGGTCTAATCTGTGGGCTGCTGAGTTCTACTGTGCTTCTCTGTAAACAGGGTTTCCAAGAAGAGCTACTGCAGTGGTGTGCCTGAGAGGTGCAAAGAGGTTCAAGCGATCATGCCAATCAGTTTCCAAATGCTTTTCTTGCTTTAGAGAATCTGCCCTTGTGAACCTTGGCAACATAGACAGGAGCAGATGGCCTACGCTTACCAAACCCTCACTCTCATCTGAGGCTGTGAATCTGAAGCCAGACAGGGTGTGAAAGAATCCAGTGACTGCTAGGAAGCTGTTGCACCCCTGATGCCAGTGGCACCTGGAGTCTGGACCTGCCTCAATTCCTGAGCAGGCCCTTCTTGCAGCACAGCAGGTGCTCGGGCCCCACCTCCCCACTGCCTCAGGCCTCTCCCGTGTGGCTTCTAAGCCTGATTCTTGGCCTTGCCCTTGCAGGGAGCCCCTCTCCGGCCCAGGCAGGCAGGGCTAGTGTCTGTTGGAGGCCATGGAGTCCAGACTGTGCACAAGAGTCTGGCTCTCCATTCCTGCTCCCTACCACCCAGAGGGATGAAGAGCAATTCCAAGTGTGGCCACAGGCAGCTAGACTCACCGACCCACAAGGACTCCCCATTGCCTCGTTCTCCCCTGTAACCCAGGCTGCACTGGGCAACAGTGAGACAGTGGCAACCTGAGCAAGGAGACTGGGGAAGGGTGTGGCCTGGGCACCTGCAGCAGGGCAGCACTAGGTGGGCTCTGCTCCCTAACTTCTGTGAGCAGGCTGCATCCCTGGTCCTCAAGGACAGCCCCAGATGGTGAGGTGTCATGGATGGACTGTGAGGAGACATAAGCCAGGAAGAATGGGGTGGGTTTGGGAGTGGGGGTGGCAGGGCCTGAGTGGTTTAAATTCACCCCTGTGATAGGGAGTTGGTGGCTTGCTGTCTTGGGAGAAGGGCTAGTGAGAAAACAGATACCTTGGGCATGGCAGTGTGGGGGACTCAGTTCATTCTTTTTAGAGAAAATTTGGGCTGGTGAGATAGCTCAGCAGTCAAGGTGCCTGTCTGGTATGCCTATAATCCCAGGCTTGGGGAGGCTGAGAAAAGAGGATCACTACAAGTCTGAGCTGTGTAGAGAGACCCCATGGCAAATAAATAAATAAAATAGTTTTTAATTTAAAAATTAAAGAAAATCCAACAAGTTATTAAAAAAAAGAAATACAGAATTTTGCTAAAAATGACAGGCATTCATCAATGGTTGTTATATTGCATATCATTACCTTCAAATTAGTTGTTCAGATCACCAGATATAGGCCTGTAAGTGTGGCCAGAAATTATTTTTTAAAAAAAAGCTAAAAAGGAGAGAGCATTAATTTTCCTTCAATAGCGCTAGTGGGAATCGGAAGTATAATTATCCACACTACACTGTACATATATATTTCTTTTTTCCTTCTTTCTTTCTTCTCTCCTTTCCTCATCCCAGTTCTTCCTTTCCTTTGGGCAGTTTTTCCACTTCATAGTACCCATTGTCCCTCTCAGATTTTATTTACTCTTTCGGTTTCTTATATTAGGGAGACACTACAATGTTTACACATGCAGGTCTTATGTATTTCACTCATGAGTGTGGTCTCTAGTTGCATCCATTTGCCTATAAAAACTTTGAGTTTATCTTTCTTTATAGCTGAGTAATACTCCTTTGTATAAAAATACCACTGCTTTTTTATCCATGCCCAAGCTGGTGGGTATTTGGAATGCTTCCAAGACCTGAGGAATCCAAATAAGAAACATACAAGTTGTTCAAGAAAAACAAGAGCTTCTCATTTTGGAGACTACTGTCACACAGCATTGCTTATGGCATTCATAGATACCATGACTTTTGTTGAAAAATGAAAGAAACCTCAGTCCCAGAGTGCTCGTCATGCCCAGAAACACCCATATGACTCTGGATGGTGGATCCCTGAGTTCCACTCTGCTCCACCCCACCCTCACCCCTCAGGAAAACAGTGCCAGAAGCAGTAGGAGCTCAGCAAATAACTGCCAAGTCATCCATATGACTCTGGATGGTGGATCCCTGAGTTCCACTCTGCTCCACCCCACCCTCACCCCTCAGGAAAACAGTGCCAGAAGCAGTAGGAGCTCAGCAAATAACTGCCAAGTGATGTGGGCATCCTTGTATCAACTTAACATGAAGCTCACCCATTCGTAGGCCCCAGAACTAAGTGCCACCAGGCACAGAAGCAGTGCCTACACATGCCCTGCATTTTCGTGGTGTTTTATCTGCATAGCTCCCAGCCCCAACTCAGCCATAACTTCGTAACATCTCATCACGCATCCAGAGTTTGATTTGTTTTCTTATCACGACTTGACAGATGGGAGGACAAAGTCCCACGCTGTGAATGAAATGACTTCGCCAAGGTCATCTGGAGAGAGGGGAGTCTTGGCTGCTGATTTAACATTTTCTCCACTACGCTGAACTTCAAAAAGAAATTGGATCTCAGTGCAGCGTACCTAAATACTGCTGCCTGCAAAGGAGAGCTCGGCAGAGCGAAGCTTGCTCGGAAGGGCACTTCAGCAAAACCCATCTGCTCTGTGCTTGGGCAGCCCGAGCTGTTGGTGGGACATTGTGATCAGATCAAGTCTGGCTTCTCTATTAAAAAGGTTGGAAACTATGCCTCACTTGGAGATTCCTGTTATTTCCCTGAGCTGTCTAGACCCTTGAGATAAACAAACTGTATTTTCAGGATTGACACAAATGGCACTGCTTCTAGTTCTGAAGCAGCCATCTCCTTCTGCTGTGGATACCGGTATCATTCAGAACAGTCTACCAGCAAAGCAGAACAATGCAGGGCTGTCAGCGTCCAAGCTCAAGGCAGCCAGCTTCCACGGTCTGTGAGTGCTGTGGCTGCCACATGCCTCAGGCCTGTGGCTATCCTCCCCTGACCACAGACAGGGCACCAGACATGAGCAGCTGTTTAGAACATACCATGTGCCAGGAATCTGTCTTCTGCTATGTCTCACTTAACCCTCGCAAAGCTACGTGAGGCAGGGGATGCCATCGCTCCCACTTTGCAGATGGGAAACTGAGTCAGTGAAAGGGTTAGCTGTCTCCTCAAGGCCGTGTAGTCCATACCAGGTGCAGCACTTGAGGTCCGGCAGTCTGACTCCAGAGCCTTCTTCTAGACTCTAGACTTTTCACACCATACTAGCATGGAGTAGTACCTAGACGAGTGAGGTGTGGCTTGCCCTTGAAGGTGTCGTTCTTTGCTAGAAAAGTACATACGATTCAGGTGATGTGTGAAGCCAGTAAATGGGGTCCACATGGGGCCTGAGGTGTCATCTTGCTTACTAAGTGAATTGTTTTACTATTTGAACAAGTGGTAAATACAGTGGTATCAAATTTGGTGACCAACTAATCATCCTGCCTAGAGATGACTTTCTCACCAGTTTCTTACATGTGGTCCCAGAGATCAACTGTGGAGTCCCACAGTGGTACCTCTGTGCAGCGGCATTATTATTGCGGTATTGTTTCTAGTTCTTTCTACAAAATGGTATACACACTAAATTTTACTATCAATCCACTGTTTCAGAGATTACTCCACAGCAGTATTTAAGAGGCTGCCTTGTTCTTTCCTTATGCTTTATGCTGAGATGTATGTAGATTCACATGTCCATACTTTCTTATTTTTGTAGTGACTTAATATTCCATTGTGTAGGTGACTACAATTTATTGAATTTTTTCTTTTTTTGCATTTTAGAGAAGGGTCTATAGGGTGTTCAGGGTCTCTCTACTAGATAGAACTTGGAGTGCTCTGCCTGTTTACAGCCTCCCAAGAGCTGGGATTATAGGCCTGTGCCACCAAGCCCCATCTTAGTTGCTCTCTCAGTGGGCCTTGGGGACAAGACCAGCAGGGCAGGCCAGGGGGTCCAACCCCCTTTCTCTGTATGCCACTGTGCCTACTTGCAGGTGCTTTAATCTGCTGAGCTATTTGGCCAGCCCCTCAGTGCCTTTCTTGAATAGATATATAATTTCCAAATTTCTGCTATTATAAACGTTAGTGCAATCAATATATTCACACAGTTGTGAGCAAAAACCTATATGATGAAGCTTTAAAAGTAGAAGTGCTGGGTGAAGGAGAAAATTTTGATCTGTTGGTCCTGAAAAGCCACCTCCACTGAAGTGATGTTGGTACATAGTTCCCACTTCAGCTCTGAGATGATTTTTTTTCTTTTCCATTTCCTTCCTGTGTTTTGAAAAGTAGCTCACACTTTATGTTCTTGGACTGTCTGGCTGCTTTGGATGTAGACAGGTGGCTGCTTCGTTGTCTTTTCAGATTTCTGGTCTAATGAGAACGTAACTCTTGCAATCCTCCTGCCTCAGCCCCTAGGGATGTAACTCCGTGACAGAGCCAGAGGGAGGCACTGGGTTCAACCCTCAGTCCTGCTTCCCACCAACTCTTGTGTCTTTTAATAATTATTTCTAGTTGCACAAGACAGGCACTAATGTATTCTCCATGAATACTTCATTCTTTGGTCTTACTAGTGTCTTGTTTCTGCTTAAATGGATCTTGTAGCTTTTCTTTCAGAATATGTGGCTATAAACTCAGGAAATTACTTTTAAAAATGTCTTATTTAATTCTTCCAAAAAAATGATAACCTTACTCCTGAAAACAGTCCTCTAGCGTTAGAAGTTTCTCCCTCTCCACTAGAAACTTACCAGTTTTCCTCTGCTGTCCCCTTTTGTCCAGTGTTTCAGAGGTAGATTTGTTCTCATTCATATATAAATATTGTATTCTATCCTTATGCTCTAGTATGGTTTTGAGTTTTCCTTTCTTATCTTTGATGTCTTGAAACATTTGTGCAATTTTCTAGGTGTGTTTGTTGGACTGTTTTTTTTTTGATTCATTCTTGTTGGTAAATAGTTGGCTTTTTTGAGCTGATGGTTAAAGTCCTATAAGAGAAATCTGGGCCCTTTTCCCGTCCTGTATCCCATCTGGGTTCTCTGTTTTTTTTCTAAAATCATTGTGAGGTAGATCTAGGAACCCGGCTTCCTACCCTGCAGGGCTCTGAGCTTTTCCATGACATGCTTTCTTTTTTTCTTCACTGTTACTTGGGAGAAGTTCTCAGTTTGGTCTTAGAATTTATTTACTCATTCTTCACTTTTTTCCACTCATTCCATTTTTTTGAAATTTTATTTTAGCATTTGTGTTTTGTGGCTGCAGGTGGGGAGGAGGAGAGGCTGCAATACCTGGCATGCAGGCCGCTCGTCCTCTCCAGGTGACGGCTGGCACTGTGACTTGGTACCTGCATGGCTAGCCAAGCCCTCAGGTTATCTGGGCCCTGGGTGGAGTTTGGCATCCCAGACTGCCAGTGACTATCTACTTGGTTTTGGAGTCAGTGAGGGCCACTCAGAGCCACACAGCCTCTGAGATTTCTAGGGTAGAGGTCTAATGGGTCCCTGCTGAAATCAGCTCAAGCCGAGGGTCCAGAAAGGGTAGGGTCCTCTGCCTCGCACCTCTCTGCATCCTCTGCCTACACAGCTGGCCCTCTGCATGTCATGGGTCACAGACAGGAGCCAACGCCATCACACCCTCCTGCAGACACAGCATGGGGGGCATGCTGCCTTGGAGGACGTTCTCCCTCTGGTGCCTGCAGTGGGCTCTAATCTAAGCTCATGTCTAGCCAAGCCTGCAGCGCCGTGTCCATCTCCATGGCTGCTGAGAAGGCGGTGGTGCTGCAAGCCTGGCTGCCCTTCTGCTGCCTCCCAGCCCCTGTGAGCATCTCCAGCACATGACTTCACGTTGCTCTCTCATCTTCCCCCCATGCCATGCCAGGGTGCTGGTAGCTTGCCTTCTTGTCCTTTGTCTCTACTGTGGGCCAGTTTCAAACTTCAGAAGTAGAATACATCTGTGATGTGTATAAGAGGGCTAACCATACTGACACAGAGAGCTGGGTCCTGCAGCAGCCAGTGATTCAGGATACAGTCAAGGAGAGACCCCTAGCTAATGAACCTACCTGCTGAACTCACACACAAAGAAGCCACCTACTTAGGAAGCCCTGGTCTAGAAGGAGAAACCTGTGGTCAGGATGGATCCTAGGCTACCTGGGGGAGGTCCTTTGCTGTTTTTTTTTTTTTTTTCTTTTTAAAGTATTGTCAGCTGTAGTGGAGACACCATGCAGTAGGCCTGGAGCTCCCTGCCTTTATTAGCCAGGTGTGTGAGCTAATGCTCTTAACCTGCACATTGTGTATTACTGAGCTTGCCACCTGACATCACTGAGTCTTGAGTGCTGAGCAATACTGCGGCCCAAGTCTCACATCTGGAGGAGTGGTGAGTAGGCAGATGGCAGCTGCTGCTCAGAGCTGAGCTTGGGTAAAGTGACCGCCCACACCAGAGAGCCTCGCCCTCCCAGGGGTAGGACAGGATCAGGCCAGCTTGTTCAAAGCTGCCCATGTCATAGATGTGTCTAGTAGCTCTCGGTCTAAAAGAGACCCTGCGGTTCCCTGAGAAGATGTAGCTTCCCACACTGCCCGGGAAGAGCCCCTTGCTCAGCTGCTGTGTTGATGAAGGCAGTGAGCAGAGGAGAGGATCCCACTGGCCACCAGTGACCTTCCTAACCCTGTGAAGGGGAGATGGATGTCGCTAGGGTCAAGAGGGCTGAGAAGGCAGAGCCCTGGGCCCTGCAGTCAGGGTCCATGCTGAGATACCCGTTCTTATTCTCACTTGCTTCGATGTCTTGAGTTCTCCCATGATAAGAGCCTCTTCACCCCACATTTGCCTTGAAAACCAAACTCCACAAGAGGTGTGAAGCTCCCTTAGGGTGGATTGAGGAGAGGATGGCCTCAGCAGAGGCATAGCCTCTATCTGTGATGGAGTGAGCCTCTCCCTAGGGGCCTGAGGACCCCTGGATAGCTCACAGAGCTGCAATCTGGGAATCACTCACATAGCTACACATCCTGACCAGGTAGGTTTGAGACCAAGAAATCTGCTTCATCATCCATGGATCAGCCCTGCCTTTCCAGATGTGTCTTGCTAGCTGCTTGAAATTTTGGTTCCAGGCTGATCAGAGAATTTTAGGACTGATCTCTGAAAAGGTAGAGAGGCATTCTCCCAAAGCCTGTGCACAGTGCCGGGTGGGGAGCAATGCTAGCTGCAGCAAGTCTCAGTGCTACAGGAAGGGTTTTGAAAACTTACATCCACTTGAATGGTGCATGGTCCGCATCAGATCCCCCACACCCAAGTGTGCAGAGGCGGGGCTATTGGAAGGTGATGGGATCAAGGAGCCCCGAGCCAGTCAGTGGATCTGTCCAAAAGTGAGTCAGTCCACGGCTGACGGCCCTTTGGAGGTGGGGCCTGGTCAGGAAGAGGTAGGTCACTGAAGGGACCTGGCGGGACCTCAACCCTTTCCCAGCTCCCCATCTCTCTGCTTCCTGGCCACCATTAGGTAAGCAGTCTCCCTCCATCTAGGCCAGTCACTGTGTAGTTCCTGCCTTGGAGCCCACTAACCAGGCAAGGACAGAAATGGCTGAAATTAGGCTATTAAGCTTCTCTTCCTTTAGGCTGAGGGTGTGGGATCGTGTCCCAGTGACAAGAAAGTGACCAGACAGCATATTCTTTAGCTGCAAAACAAGTTTATGATATGCTATATTAAAAACTGCAGAGGTAGTCAGACGTAGAGCCATTGGGACAGCAAAAATACCTCTGCACGTGGACAGTGGGCTGGGGGGAGGGGTTCTACAGCAGAAGAGAAGAGAAAATAATCACTAGAATTTTCTATGAAACTTTCTTCAAAACTATCACATAATCCAAGACAAGGGCAAGTACAGGAAGAGGGTGTGGAGGAGGAGGAAGAGGAGGGGGAAGAAGAAGGGGAGGAGGACAAAGGAGAAGCTATTTTCCACCTCACCATGGTATCTTTGCTTACTAAATCCTCTAGCTATCTCCAGGTTCCCAACTCTGCTCTCAGCATACACGCGTACAATTAAAACTTGGGTTTCATGTTTTTGACCTTTGCTGGAGCACAGCTTTTATTAAGGCTATGAGCCCCAGAGCAGAGAAAGACCCTGCCCCTAGGAGCCAGGTTGAACCATAACCCTGCCGGGTGGTCTTGGCTCACAACTGGTCCAGTAGACCTAGTCCAAATCCATCCTACAGTTTCTAAAATGGGGCCCAATGGACAAAGGCTTTTCCACTGCTGTCTATGTTGGTTTGTGACTTTTGAAGAATCTAGACTCCCTCTGTGCAAAGATAGCAATCTACTCTCAGATTCAGAAATCTGAATAATAAAGGTGACCCTCAAGTTGCTAATACATAGATAAAATCATTTAGTTGGTCAATCTGAAAGCTGCTTCAGGCCTCAGAACAGGTAAGGGAGTTATCTTTGTGGCTTTATTAAATGTGAGATGAGGCCTGCTCAGCTGCTGGCCTATGGCTCCTCACTCTGCCCTGAAGTCAGGTGCCTGCTGGTCACTGCTGTCCTTCACCCAGCACCTCTGCTCCTCCTGCTGCCCAGGGTCCCTCCTCCTGGAACCCCATTGTGCTGTCCCTTGCCTGAGTCCCATCCCAATTCTCAGGTATCTTACAACTATGGGGGACCCAACAAAGTAACTCTTCTGATTCCCACCTGTGACACAGGCAACTCAAGCGCTCAATACAGGCCATCCCTGAAGCTGGTGATGCACACACTGTGACATCTGGCCAGCTCCACATTCTGTCAGCATTGGATGTGTTCAAGCTCTGAAATCTTACAGGGCCCCAGTGGTTTGTCCCAGCTGGGAGACCTCAGTGTTCCCTGTCCTGAGGTACGGCAGTTCCCTTCCTCTGAGCAGGGCCACCTTCTCATCAGGTGTAGCTGGATGATATGCATCTTGGAACTCACAGTACATCCCTAGGCACACAGCAGCACACAGTAAGTTCTTTTTCTGTGGGACTGGCGTTCAAACTCACAACCTTGCACTTGCCCAGCAGGCACTTGTGCCTCGGAGCTATCTCCCCAGCTCCCACACAGTAGGTTCTTAATCAGAATTTTAGAAGCTGAAATGCTGCTTCAAAGAGCCCATACTGTGCCTACAACCATGACAGGATGTCTCTGTCTACAAGGGGAACATCCTTGCCCTCACCCCACATCTGATCTCCCCATGTATCCCACTCTGCCCTGGACCTACCCAGCCAAACTCAGCCTAGCTGGGCTTTCTCCTTAGCATCTTCTGGTCAACAGGTATCTGTTCTCTTCCCTGCTCACACCCTGAGTTTGTGATGTATTGGGATAGACCATCAGTTTATTGTTTACTCATTTGTTCTACAAGTTACAGAGCATTCATTTTGTATTAGATTTGTGGGCATAGAAAGATCAAAGATTTTGATCCAGTTTGTCCTAAGGGTGCCCCCATCCATCCATCCATCCATCCATCCATCCATCTATCTGGGATCTTAACTCAGTACACAGATGTCTAGTGATAACAGATGCAGGAATCCCTCTCCCCTTGTAATTCATATTCAGGGAAAATGAACAAGTGACTTCATGTCTCCTGCCTCTTACTGGGTATCTTGGTTACTCATCTCTCATTATTGAGACAAAATACTCATTGCCCAAAGTTAAGGAAGGAACTATTTATCTTGCTCACAGTTTGTGAAGGTTCAATTCATAACCAGCTGGCTCCAAGCAAGAGTGGCATGACACAAGGACAACCTATCCCAGAGGTAGAAGACAGTAAAAGCTGCAAATGCAAGAGGGGCAAAAGGGAGGAGCAAACCTCTTTCCCTCCCTTGTACTATATGCAACCTGCCCACCCAAGGCAGTGTGGCACTCACACCGCAATCCCAGCACTGGACAATGATGATTTATGAACTCTAGCTTTAGCTGCTTGCAAAAAAACTCCCTCCCCATGAACATGTGAGCCTTTGGAGAGACTTCCAGACACAAACTGTAGCACAAGGATAGGGAAAAATCTCGTTAAATAATCCCCCCAGTAGTATCAATGAGAGAGGTGAATGCTGGTTGCCACTTCTAATAGAAGGCAGAATAAGGGCTAACCTACCGTAAATAAAGCTCATCATAGTGATATACTCAACAATCCAATAACATGCTTAAAATGGCTGATTGTGTCAGATCCTCCACTTTATACATTCATGACAAGGTCAATCACACACACACACACACACACACACACACACACACACACACACACACAATGACTGGTGCTGGGCAGGCACTTCCCAGGCTCTGATTTTTGCCTTCACCCAAGTATAACAGATGCAGTCTATTGTACCCTCCCGTACACCCTCCCTCCAGCCCGCACACCATCTACACTCAGCGTGCATGTCTTCAGCATGACTTCTCTGTGTGGCAGTCCCCCCTCCAGCTCATCCTGGATCTATTTGGAGAAGCTGATTATTCCAATCAAGACATCCATTGACAGAATCAACACAGACTCTTGATCAGAGCTTGGTGATTATTTCCATGGAGGAGTGATCCCTTTGCTGGGTTCTGCAGTGCATCTGGCACCCTCTCCGCTCCTCACTGGGTCAGTGTGGGGTGAATCACTCAGCTCTCCTGCTGGCTGCCAACACTGCAAAGCGCTTGACCTGCCAGCACTTTGAGGAGAGGGAGGACCCATTGCTAAGGCCTCCTGGGAGCCTCCTAATTGTGCTTGAGGGTACAAGTGTTTAAATCTTGACATAGAAAACCATAAAAACCCCAGGACAAGACCTTGTCTTTACATGTGTATGTCTATTGGTTGCCAGGCTCAAGGTACTCTTCCCTACAGGGAAGTTATTCCTTTACACTGGGACTCCAGCAAGCACACCCTACAGGGCTTGTGCTTTACCTGTAACTAGCTGTGTGACCCCAGGTGAATTGCCCCACCCCACTTCAGCCATTTTCTTCCACTTGAAATAGAATTATTATCTTGGAATTTTGAAAACCTGTTAGCCATTGCTCATGGTGAGTAGCTAGCATGTCTTTTGCCTCACATTTCAAATCAGAGACAAATGCAAGGACCATACTTTGAGGTAAAGGGCCCAAAAGACATAGAATACTACAGTGCACAAGTGGCATTCCTGTCAATATGTTCCCATTCTGAAGCAGCTCAGGCATCTTGAAATTTATGTGATAGACTTAAGAAATTATAATTTAGAATGAATCCCTTGCAAGTCATTATTTCTGAGATGTTGCTGCCAACTTTCATAATTTTATTTCTTGTTTATTCTAGATAGTCCCTCACATGCTCCTCTTTGTGAGACTATTATATACATGCCACATACTTATCTTACATTTTCCCCACAGTTCAAAGCTTTGAAGCTGGAGAAACCTTCAAGCAACATTTCATTGGCCCCAAATAGCTAGCATTTCCTCTTGAGTTGAGTCAGGGATATAATTTATTATATTAGCTAAACCAATATCCATTTGATTACAATGAAAATTCCATTGTCTTGGCTCCAGAGGCACTCACTGATTGGACACATCTCAGCTGTCCCTACCAGCACTCTCACCAATTAGGAGGACACGATTAGATGACAGCATTGCCCTCTCTGGCACTGCCAGGAACCAGGATGGATGCTTCGTTCTGACTGACAGACCGAGGCCTTCTCACACGTGCTAATGCCCTGAATTGGAATGGAGAGCTCCGCACGTTCCTTTACTTGACTGGCTGTGGAGCACTAATGAGTAAAATCTTATTTAATGAGCACTGATGGTGCTGTACAAAAGATGCATTGCAAATCATTGTACACACATAAAACTGTGGGCTAAAATGAGAAGACATGCTTTGTATCGGGAAGATGATGCCCAAACCATTGAGGTCTATGGTCTTATTTCATTTTAAAGATGAGCTTATTTAAAGCTAGACGGCACATATGTGCTGCCTAAAATACACTGGATACAAAAGGGGGACCAGTCCCTGTGGAAAGGGCCAATCTAACCAACGTTGCTTTTCCACCCAGATCCACTGTGTCCTACACCAGCCGCCAGGTGGTTAGCTTACCTCTCCAGGGCCACCAAGGTGGCTGACTTCTTGTAGATGCTGTGGCTCACTTTGCAGTCAAGGAAAGTTGGACCCAGGACAACAGAATGACTCACCCCAGCTACATGCAGCCAGCAAGGGTTTGAGCTCAGCTGTAGCCACACAGAAACCATGCTGTCCTCACCCTACTGCAGCTTTACCCTCAGTGCCCAGTCAGAACCCAGGCTGGCCAAAGATACATTTTGCTTACAGGGCAAACAAAAACCGTCTAGCAGAAGTGAGAGCTATGGGAAACATCCAAGGTGCTTTTATATGGCTGAATGCTTGATTAAAGAGCACAGATTTTTAATTTTGAGAGGCATAAAAATCTTCATAGGAAGAAGAAGGCAGAGATTGGGAAATAATCTACCTCTACACCCTAGTTGGGGAGGCCCCTTTACCTGAACTCTTGTTCCTGACTTGGCAATTTTGGCCTGGATTCTGCTCATGCCAGCCACAGGTCAGTACCTCTCGGCTCCCTGCTGTGTCTGTGGCATGGTGAATGAGTTACAATAGGAAATACAAGAGCTCCTTCATTTCCCATAAAGGTCTTATCTATAGAAACCTGTGAGGACGTCCCTGTCTGAAAGTCCTCCTTGACCTGGGAAGGGAGCTGCCCAGGGTGCCTCCACTGGGTGGGGAGAATACACCCCTGCTGTGAGCTTTCCCCGCCCCCTGCCCTGGGAGGCACTTCTGGCAGTCTGCTTAGTAATTAAGGCTATAGGAGAAAGCAATCACAGACCTGGGCCTTTGAGAGAAGCTATGCACTTGAATTAACAAGGAAATCTTGGTCCAGCCAAGTTTTCTCTTATCTTTTTAATTTACATTGTATTAGGACAATGTAATTACAGAGACCGAAAGCAAGGCCAGCAACAAGCTGGAAATGCAAATGTGGAGAAGCTACCACCATCCCTCCCTGCCCAGGAAAGGTATCCCACCCAGGACACTGCTGGCCTCCTCTCCTTTGAGTTTCACCACAACCAAACAGCAAGAATTCTCACTGATTCCATTTTTCTTGTTAAATTTTTATTTATTTATTTATTCTTGTTTCACAGCCTTTGTTTATTCACTCATTTTTATGGCTGGCTCAGCCTGCCCTAAGGGCAGGGCTGGTGCAGCTTGTGGTGCCTGGGGATTGAACCACTGTTCCTGAAGCTGCCCAAGCTTTCCCAAGCAGGTGCTTTAGACCACTGAGCCATCCCGCCGGGCCCCACTCCATTTTAAAGGTGAGAAAAGCGATAGCCTAGAGAAGTCAAGTGATTTAGACCAAGCAGCCCGTGCAGGCTTAGAACCTGTTCTCTGTGCACCACCCCACCCTTCCTCTCGCCCATCCCCTCCCCTCCCCAAAAGGGTCTTTCTGAGCTCTTGTCTTCTCTTTCTTCAAGTGTTGCCAAGTCTCTCTCAACAGTTTCTGTGATCCTCTCTCAGCAGTGCTTCACTTCTCCTGCACCAGGCGTGAAACTGCCCCACATCAGGGTTCTAGATTGTGTTGGCGTTGAAGAGCAGTTGAGTGATTCATGCTTCCAACAAGAGGAGCTAGAGCCAGAGTAGCAGAAAACCCAGGTGGTAGGGAACTCGAGACTCCAGCCCTCTCAAAGGGGCCTGCAGGGGAGCTTGTGTCTCCAGCCTGTAGGAACTCCAGGATGAAGCAGGCATCGTGGTCAGATGACAAATTTTCCAGGCTTTGCAGGCTGCGCAGTTTTTTATCAACTCTGCTGTTTTAGTGTGAAAGCAGCTATGGGTGATAGATGAGCAGTGAGGAAAGATGTGCTCCGATAAAACTCCATCTACAAACCGAGTGAGGGCTCCACAGGCTGCCAAGTGCAGCTGCTGGCATCCAGGTGACTCCTGCCCTCACGGAGCACAAGCTCTGTCCAGATCAGAAACTAGAGCTGAGCCATGGGGTAGCCACAACATGCTCCAGGCCCCCATCCAGCTTGGGAAGCGCCACCAACAGGCAGGATTTGCAAAACAAATACTCTGGGATCTTGACGGTGTGTGGCCTAGTAGGCTGGAAAGGGAGATGGGATAGAGGCTGCAGCCAGGGGAATGTATTGACGTCAGGTCCTAGGCTCTGTAGGCAGCTAAGAGCGTGAGAAGCCAGTAGAAGCTGCCCCTAGGTGGTGTCTTGAAACCCCATGGGAAGGCAGAGTCCTGGGTCTGCCCTGGCAGCAGAGGAAGAGTTGAGGTGGCAGAAGGTGGGAGGGCATGGAGATCTGTGTGACCAGAGAGCTGCACCACCACACCTGGAGGAATAGCAAATGCCCTGCATCACATTGATTCAAGCTCCTGGGGCACCTGGCTTTGCTGGAAGCTGCACACTGCAGCCTTCTGTGGTCCGGATGGAGAACAACAGCAAATGGGTTGGCAGGACCCCCAACAGGGGGCATGTGGTCAGAGGCCCACAGGCTTAGCCACTGAGGTGGCAAAGTGGCATTAAAGAGGAGTCTGGTGGCCACTAGAACAGTGTTCATTAAGATGACATTCACAGGAAACTGTATGATGTAATCTGAGCTCCAGATCAGGAAAAGCAGACCCCCAGCTGCTACACAGGTTTCAGCGATTCCCATGCTCTGGCGTTGAGCAGGTTCATAGGCTGAAAGCCCCAGGTCCCTTAGAAGGCCACCATCCTCTCACTCCTTCCTGTGGGTCTGTGGAAGTACTCAGACGTGATGCCATTGCAGCCCACCTTCCTGCCTATAGTAATCCAGGTCATCATACACTGGCCCACGGCAGCCGCTGACCCCTCTCCTTCTCTCTTTCAGACCACCAAGTCCACATGTAAATATCCCTTGAAGCCATGAGAGACTCTCTTTCATTCTTTGATCCGTGGAGGAAGAACTATTAAAGTATCAGGGCAGGCTGTGAGAACACCCCTTCTACCAACCAAGATAGAGAATTAGAAGCCACGCCCCCTGCTGGGTGGAGTGGCAAAGAGCCCCTCATGGGTTTAGCAGACACGAGGCTGGTGATCCTCGCCACATCTTTGCTGTCCTGTTCATCCTTGTGGCTCCTGCAGAAGCTGAGTGGATGCAGCAGATAGAAAGGGCCACTGTAAACACGGCCAAATGACAGGTGCAACTGCACGGCAGCTGTGGACGTGGCATCTTCACTGGAAGAGATAGACACAGACCTGGGAACTTGAAATGTGGTTATTCATCTGACCAACAGTCTTTGCACCCCATAAGCAAGTAGCATTAAATGCAGCTCATTTAATGATGAGAAAAGTAGATGTGCTCACTGCTATGACCTAAGACTGCGTAGCCTGTCACTGTCTCAGCACAGGCCCCAGGACCTTCCTTGCCTTGGCATTTGTAAAGCATCACCACATTCTACTCTTGAAGGACATCACACTAGCCAGAACTGACGAGCAGGAAGATGCAAGTGTTCAAGATGCTCCTGAAGGACCCAGCCACCAAGGTAATAGAACTGAAATTCATGAGCATTTGGGCTCAGTCACATAGGCTAAAGTTGTGGGAAGATGAGTATCAGAGTCCAGGTGAAGGAGAGGGCAGGTGCAAGAGGCCTGAGGTTAAGAAGAGCAACACAGGTGTGACAGGAAAGGAGGGGGCATTGCTCACAGTCCAGTGAAGACAGCTAGCGGGACATGTTGGAGCACCCCAGGACCAGGACTGGATCAAGTGTGCAGATTTTATCTCGGGATGAGTGGGAGAACAGTTCCCGGATGATGCATCTCCATAGCCAAAGTGAGCGAGGTCGGCTCGGCTGCAAAGAGAGCACTGCCACAGAGCCAGCCAGCCATCCAGTCTCCCAAGCTGGATGCACCCCCAGGCTGAGCTGTCATTACAGATAGGAGTAGGGTCCAGTGGACACCGCTCACCAGTGTAGAGTCACCTGCTAGACACCACTCATGGGCATGGTCTCACCCGCTGGACACCACTCACGTCATGGTCTTATCCAGCCTCTCACGAGTTGGTACAGACTGGCATTTGTGTGATGAGTGGCAGGAGTGCTCTGCCCAGCACGGGCAGGCAGGTCAGAGGTATTTCTGAAATGCAAATACAACTGTGCTTAGAAATCTTCCTCACACATCTGGGGTGGCACTGAGGCCCCAGCAAGTCACCTGCTACACCCCACTCCTTGTGGTTGCCAGTGCCCACCCCGCATCCCCAAGGCCTCGACTCTTCATTCTCCCAAACACAGTTGGAGGCTCCATGTCTTCAGTTCTCTTCTCCTCCTGCTTCTCTGCCTTTTCCAGCACAATTTGTCCTGAATCTCTGGACATGCAGTTTGGAGCCCCTCTATGCTGGGTACACCCAGCTCCGTGGTGATGCTCAGCAGCATGTCAACATAACCCAGCCACAAGAGCCCAGATACCAGCTGGTCAGACATTCTCTGGGGTGTTTCAGTGAGGGAAGTTTTGAATGCATTTAGCATTTAAGCAAATTGGTTCAGTCAAGCAAACTACCCCAGCAATGGGGTAGACTTCTTGGTCAGTTGTATGTGGCAACTTACCTGGGCCATGGTGTGCTTTCTTTCTGCTTGTGTCCTAGGAGAGTTTCCAGAAAAGATCATCACTTGGGGAGGAGGCTGAGTGGGCAGACAATGGCTCCACGTGCACCCATGTGTGTGTGTGTGTGTGTGTGTGTGTGTGTGTGTGTGTGTCTGGCTGGCTGGCTTTGCCTGAACAGAACCCACAGGGAGGGGCAGAGGAAGCTGGCCCTGCCTGAGCTGGAAGAACAGCAGCCTTCAGTCCCTGGGCTTCCTGAACTAGAACATACATTAGGATTCTGGACTCTCAGACTTCTAGCTGGATTCCCTGACTCTGCAGCTTTCTGCCAGCAGGTCGTGTGGCCTCTCGCCCTCCACAGCTGGGTGCATTAACACCTTACACTGAATCTTCCCAGGTGAAGGAGTGATCCACTGGCCTGCTCTGGAAACTGCTGGCTAATACCTACCTGAAGCCCGGAGAGGGTTAAAACCTCCTCCTGCTTTAGCTGCTGCCTGCACCCTGGTACCTGCTCTACTCCTGTGTCCAGGCTCCAGCTGACACGTCCGCTCTTCCACCTCAGGCTTGCAGCCCTCAGGCAGGGACTGTGTCATCAATATCTGCCTCTGTGGTAGTCCAGAGCTCAGCCCAGCTTGCCACCTCACCTTTCTTGCCTTGGAACTTGCACCTTAATAACTATTTATTCCTCATAATAGGAGATTTTATATTCGTATATAGTTAAAAATAGAACAATTCATGTACACTTATGTATATATAAAGACAAATATGTCTTTGCCTGCACATGTCCATAGATGCATTTGTTGTATATATGGATGATATAACATATCATATGATGCAATATAAGATACATGATACAACTTATGTATGTATATATGCTATACGTTCAGGTGAGACCTGTAACAGCATGGGATCAAGACATTGCCTCTCACCTAGATGAAATATCTATGCTCGTCTTTTGATGTCTCCAAAGCTTAACCAATAGCCTACTTGTCTTGGTTGCTTTCCTCTCATTATTGAGACAAAATACCTGATACCCAGGCTTAAGGAAGCAAAGTTTTACGTAGCTCATGGTTGTGGAGGTTTTGGTCCATGCTCAGCTGGTGCTGAGGCAGAGTGGCACATGGCATAAGGCAGCAGTTCATGGCTGCCGTGGAAAACAGCAAAACAGCACAAAAAAGGGGGAGAAGCAGAGCGCAGGTCTTTTTCCCTCCCTTCTATTGTATACAGACTGCCCACCCCAGGGTAGCGTAGCACTCACAGCCTTAAACTCAGCACTGGATCATGAATTAATTACAAACTCTAGAAGCCCACCCATGACTGCATGAGGCTTTGGGGGACACCTAGGCACAAACCATGGCACTGCTACTATAGTCAAGGTTTACAAGGTTTAATACAAGACACAATTTTATATTTACCCAAAGAGTCAAATGCAAAAAAGTGAAGCTCTGCCCACACAGAAGAAACCTCAAGAATCCATCCAAGGGCCTGGATCCCATAGCAATGTCATGCATGGGTTCAGCTGAATACCTAAAGTCCATAGCAATGCTCAACACATGAGTCCATCTAGGGGGCAGGAGCCCACAACAATGTCCCATGCAAGTCTGCATCAAGGGCCTACGCTGGGAAGGCCCAGAAGTCAGTGGTAGAAGATAGAAAGTATGCACCAACAGGATGAATGATTAGTGCCAGCGGGCTGAGGAGTCTGCGCTGGAGCCAGGAGTGATGCTTGAGGTAAGGACTGAGCTCCTCCCAAAAGTACCACTGCCACCCAAAGACAACGAGGACCTGGGCTCCCCTGATGACAAGAGTAACAGAGTTCATTGCAGGTAAGCTAGCGTGACAACCTTTGCTAGGAGCTCAACTGTGCCTCACTTTCTCCTCCAACTCTTAAGCTTTTAACAACAGTCCTCGGGTGGGCCTTCCACCCCAGGACGATACTGATTCAGTTCATCGGGTTTTATAGGCTGATCGTTAGTTAACCCACCATGTCTACTGTTGACTAGAACACCTGACCATTAACCCAAATTGCCAATCGGAGCATATTCTGTATGCTGCACTCATTATTTACAGCTAACGATTCTAAGCATCACCAGAGATTACTTCTCATGGTGAGGCTGAATTCACGATGCAGAGATGACTGGCAACAGCAGACACAGGCCTGATGGTGCAAGCAGAGAAATGGAAAATCTAACAAAGAATAAAGAGAATAAAGAGAGTGCTGGAGATCAAAACTCTGCAGGAGAATTGGGAATGGCTGCAGTGGGCTCATTAGTCAGCTGGCAGGGCTGCAGGAAGGTTCTCTGGGTGGAGGATATCTTGGAGCAAACCTCTAGAGCTGAGAAGTAAAGATAAACAAGAACAGAATATCCAAAGTGTGGGGCAACTGGTAAAGGTACAGAGCCAATGAGATGGTTCAGCTGTCTAAAGTGCTTGCTTAGGCAACCACAGGGACCGTGGTTCCATCCCTGGCACCACATGCTGTGCCAGCCCACCCCTAGGACAGGCTGAGTTGGCCCTAATATAAATAAATAAAGATTTTAAAAAATAATAAAGGTTTAAAGGGCACACAATGGAGGTGAAAAGACAGGAAGAGGGAGATATTTGGAGCAATAGTTACAGAATTTCCCTAAAATCCTCGGACACTACTCCATAACACTAAGTAGAATAAATTAAAAAAAAAAAAAAAAAAAAAAAAAAAAAAAAAAAAAAAAAAAAAAAAAAAAAAAAAAAAAAAAAAAAAAAAAAAAAAAAAAAAAAAAAAAAAAAAAAAAAAAAAAAAAAAAAAAAAAAAAAGCAAATAAAAATCCCCAAAAGCCCAAGCAACAAAAACAAGAAAAAGAGGCCTTAACCCAAGTACATCATATTCAAACTGCATAAAACTGGGGGCTGGGGAGATAGTTCCATGGCACAAGTGCCTGCCTGGCAAGTGCAAGGTCATGAGTTTAAACCCCGATCCTCCCCGCCAAAAAAAAATAACTGCATAAAACCAAAATCAAACATGAAGATAAAAATTGTTTAAAAGCTGGAGAACTCATAACTCCTTGCCTATATAGAGCAAAAAACAAGAATTATCTCACCTTCTCAAAAGCCAGAGAGAGCTGTTCCTTAACAGTGAAATTTTCACTTGTTGAGAAAAAGTCCACCAGTGTAAGTTTATAGCCTATGAAATAATCTTTCAAAGTGAGGGAAAAGACGACTTTCTCAAGCAAAATCGAATTTGCCACTGTAGACTTGCATTACAAGAAATAAAAAAAGTTCTTCAAAGAAAAAGAAAGTGCAGACCAGAGCTTGAGTTCATATAATAAAAGAAAGGATGCTGGAGAATGATTAAGTGAAGATAAAACAGAAACATTTATTTTTCTTATTTTCAGTTGCCCTAACAGATCAATGGTGGCTTCAAGTAATAACACCAAGATCTCCATATTAACAGGTACCTATGCGCTAGGTGTGCTTATGATAAAAGTGCTATGAGGGAAGAAGTGGGGACCCTTGTGCTTATAAGATGCTTGGATTACCATACATTGCAAGTTCTAGGACAACCACTTCATGGATTTCAAAAGAGAGTAACTGATAAGTCAACAAGTGAAAGGAAAGGGAGTAATACGACATGGTGACAAAGCCACTCCACGCTGGCCCCCCAGGCACATTTAAACCAGGCATGGCGTGGTGGCACATGCCTGTAATCCCAGCGCTGAGGTGGCTAAAAACTGGAAGGTCACTATGAGTCCGAGCTGAGCAGTGAGACCCTGCTCCAAATACATAAAAAAGAAAAAAGCAGACAGTGAAAATAGGAAAAGAGAAGGGTAACAAATAGAAAAGAATAAAAATATAAGAGATACTAATTCAACTATATCAATAATCATTTTAGAGGTCAAAGTCTATGTATATCAACTAGAAGAATGTTGTAATTTGATGTGAAAAGCAAGGCCAGCTGTATGTTGTCTATATGAAGGCTACATTAAGTATAATAGCATACGTAGAGTAAATACAAAGCACTAGAGTAAGACAGACTATGCTATATTAAATGAGATTACAACAATTATTCACAGTATCCTTTAAAATTATCTATAATGTCCTGAAAACCAGAGAACATTTTCAACTTATTCTATGAAAACAGTATCATCTGATACTAAAACCAAAGATTTTATAATAAAAGACCAAAATCTCTCATGAACAAAGATGCAAACCCCTGAATAAAATATTAGCGAATCAAATCTAGCAGTGCCTGAGAATAAGCAAATGTTACAGACTGCACACAGCACACAGAAGGATATGCAGCATCACCTGTTACTGAGGAGTTGTAAGTTAAAGCACTGATGTATTCTTGAGCATTCTTACATACTTACATTCTTATTGCACAGCTGTAAGAATTATCAGATCCCAGAATACTAGGAACAGCAAGTGCTGACATGGATGAGGAGCAGCAGGAACTCCTGTTCTGTGCTAGTGGGAATGGAGCACGGTGTGGCCACACTGGGGGATGTTTGGGAAGTCTCTCACGAGAGCCAACATGTTGTTCCTGCAGTTGTACTCCCAGACACTTGCCAGATGGACGGCAAACTCATGTTCACACAAAAATGCACAATTACGTGTGCACAGCAGACTTATGTGTAGCTGCCAGATCTGGAAGTCAACCATGGGCACTGACCAAGACGTCCCTCAGTGGCTGCTTAGACAAGAAAGCTGGGGTACCTTCACTGTAAAGGAAGATGAGCGACAAGCCATGAAAAGTCATGCAGAAATCTTTTCTTATTTTTATTTATTTATCTATTTATGTTTATTTTTTGAAGAATACAAAATGTCAAAGAAATTAGAAATGGTACAAAATTTCATTAAACAAAGTAATAGCAATCCAACAGTGGTTGCTGTATTGCATAATGTTATCTCCAAAGTAGTCATTTAGGTTACCAGATGTAAACCTGCAAAAGTGGTATAAAAAATTATAAGAAACTAAAGAGAAGAAAAAAAAATTTTTAAGTTAACCATTGACTGCTTCTTCCCATAGACCAGCAGAAATCAGCAGTACAATTATCCAAACTATCCTGTACATATACGTAAATATATCTTTTTTCCTTCTGTCTTCTGGCTTTTTCTTCACTGCTGTTTTTCCTTCCCATTGAACAAGTTCTTTCCCTTCCACAGTATCTGTTGTACCTTTCAGATTTTACTTACTCTGACATGAAGAAATCTTAAACCATGTTACTGAGTAAAGGAAACCAATCTGAAAAGGCTGCATGGTGCATGATTCCAACCCTGCGGCATTTTGGAAAAGTAAAGCAATCAGTGTTTGCCAGGGCTTACAGGGAAGAGGAGGACATCCAGGTGGTGCATAGTGTCTCTGGGGAGTGGAACTGCCCTGTAGGATACAGGATGGAGACGTGTCACCACCTGCCCTCCAAGACCCCTAGCAAGTATACCAATAGCAATCGCCGAAGGAGGCTGTGGGTTGGGGTGAGGGTGCAATGATGTAGCTCTGCAGTTGGAACAAATACACCCTCTGTGTAGAGGGCTGATATTGAGGGGGTTTAGTGTGGACCATAGGGAGGCAGCAGATGGGAGTTCTGCATTTGCCACTCCATTGCCCTGTGGACCTAGAATTGCTCTAAAAAAAAATAAGGTTGGTTAAAAGTTCTGTTCTGAATTCTGGTACAAATGACGCCTAGGCAGAATGGCAATGCTGCTTCTTCCAGTGTCTTACCAAATATAGGCAGATGCAAAATTGCAAAAGGATCCTGACTGATTGGCAGTCTAATAGCTTCATTCAGGGATTTGGGAAGAGAGAAGCTAAAGCAAATTGCAAAGCAGATGAACTGAATAGAGACAATGTATCCAGTTTGAGCTAATGCCTACTTGTTTACCTACCCTTGGTAAGAAAGATGAAGCTGATCAAAGGTAGGCCTACACTTTTATCTCCCTTTTCATCAGTGCCTTCTGCATTGTGGGGCTGGGAAATGGGTGTCTCTGTCTCACCCTCTCTGTTCTCTGCTGTTGTCCCATGGGTGGGGGCAGGAGGCTGCTCTGACTTGTTGACCACCTTTCTGCTTCTGGGCAAAGAACGTTCCTCAGACCATCGAAACAGATGAAAGCGTGTGGGGAGATGTGGTGTACATACAACACACTCCACAGCATGGTTCTCAAAAGAAATTTCTCTTTTCCTTCCTAAGAAACAACAGAATAGAGACAGGAGCAGAATGTTAGGAAGAAAGCAGAGTTAGATGAAAAGTTAAAGGATAAAGCAAACAGATGAGAAAAGGAAGTAGAAAGATGAGAAAAAAAGGAAGCTGAGAAATTCTAAGCAGTAAGTGCAAGTGCAGGGAGGGCGTTTTCAGCAGGACCATGACTGAGGCCTGGCTTCCCACCTCTTAAATTGAAACAGATGCATTGCCCAGGGCTTTCAAACTTAGCCACAGTGCTAGCCACATATGTCATTTTATTTTATTTATTTATTTTTTTATGGGACTGGGGTTCAAACTCACGACCTTGCACTTTGCCAGGCCGGCACTTCTGTCACGATGCTATCTATCTCCCCAGCCCCCACATATGCAATTTTAAATGTTCTAGCCAAAAAAAAAAAAAAAAAAAAAAAAAAAAAAAAAAAAAAAAAAAAAAAAAAAAAAAAAAAAAAAAAAAAAAAAAAAAAAAAAAAAAAAAAAAAAAAAAAAAAAAAAAAAAAAAAAAAAAAAAGCAAATAAAAAATAAAGTAAATGTTCTAGTAGTCACATAAAAAAGTAAAAGTAAAAGTAAAAGGAACCTGATGCTATGATACATTCTATCGAACCAAAATATTGGTTTCAACATGTAACAAAAATAAAAATGAGATGTTTTGAACACCAAGCTTTTGAAACCCAGCATGCATTGTAAGACCATGACATGACTCAGTCTGGGTAAATCATGTGTCGGCAGTCGCAGACTCCTGTGACAGTGCCAGCTGTATGGGGCAGTCCAGGTTTCAGCCAATCAGATGTGGAGGAAAAGGCATGTATGATTTCCACATGGCCACACAGGGCACTGATCTTGCCCAGCAGAGATGCTCTCCACTGGAGACCTGAGGGGCATGTGAGTGGCCCAGCTATCCCGAGCTCACCCTCCCTGAGGAAGCCAAGCCACAGCGTGGTCATGAGTGGGTCCTCCAGCTGAGTACTATCAAGTTAGCAATATCTCTTGGTTATCGAGGGCTGATCAGGCCCATGCTCTCCCAAAATAGTGGACAGCGAAGGCTTAAATCAATGAGACAAGTGCTATGATTTCAGGGCTCCAGGAGGATCCAAGCCCTCTCACAGAATTAGTGATTCTCTGTGTTCTGACAAAGAATTTCTCTGGGCATCTTGTAATTATTTCATTTTCAAAAAATGAAGATATTGAAGACAGTGCAGGAATCTAGCAGGTCCTTGGGAAATATTTTGCCAAGTAGTAGGTATAACAATCAGGAGAACTACCTTATTGTCAGGTTGACATTTACTGTAGGAGTATAAAGTCTCCTTTTAGTTAATTGGGGTTGGAGCCAAATGGCCTCAGATGTGGCCTTACCTTGTCCTTTGGGGTGTCCCAACTTCACCTGCCAATACGGACCTCAGCCAAGACCAGTGACTCACAGAGGTTCACTTACTGTGAGTCCACTGCCCATCTCCAGAAAAGGGACTAAGCCTTGTGCAAAAACACTAATGGGTTAATATTAAATCCTGCTCAGAGCCACTTTGTAGTGGTCTCCATCAGGTCAGCCCAGCCAGGCACTGGACAAATGTATACAGAATCCAGCCCAGTATCAGTCCCTCTTAGGCCTTCAGGTTTCCTAGCTGCAGCCCCAGATGGAGTGGAACATGAGGTTCATTCTTTAGAAACACCTTGTTTGGACACTAGAAGCATAAAAGTCATTGTTTCACATTGATGAGTGTTGGGAGTGACAGCAATAGCTGTCTAGAACACATAAATAAAAGTTACAGCTGACAGCTGGGGAGATACCTTGGTGGTCTAATCACCTGCCTGGCAAATACTAGGACCAGAGTTTGAACCCTGGCACCATAGGCCATGCTGGCCCCAAAACCCCAGGAGTACTGTGCTGGTCACCAAAATCAGGCTTGGTGGCACATGCCTGTAATCCCAGCACTGTGGAGGCTGAGATAGGAGGATCACTATGAGTCTGAGCTGCATAGTGAGACTATGTACCAAATAAACAAATAAAGATTTAAAAAGTCATGTCTCATTAACCTGTTAGGAGCAAAAAGGATGGCACTGCAAAAGAAAATCATTACGGAGGGAAGACTTTAGAATCTGTTCCAGAATTCAGAGGAAGTGAAGAATGAGATGATACAGTAAAGAGTTTGGATGAAGAAGTCAGAGGACAGAGAGACACTTTCATCTCCTTGAGGAGATGCGTGAATCAAAGCAATACTAACAGTGTTATAGGCAGCCAAATTAGATAGAAATATTATAGGCAGTCAGATAGGGCCAGGCCCTCAAGGGCAATACAGAAAACAACTTGACTATACAGCTTTACAAGAGACAGACACCTCACCTTTGGGCCGGACCTTAAAACAAAAGAGTAGAGAAATACAGCCACTCACTCACTTAAAATTAAGTATCAGGGATTGATACTGTAAATGAGTATCGATCACCCTAAAACAGCCTAAACAAGCCAGAAATTCAACCCTAACAAAAACAACCCTTCTTCCATATTCATGCCCACTTGCTACGTGACTTACTTCCCAATTTGCTCCTGATTTAATCAATTTTACCTGAACAATGGTGCTTGTAATCTCATTGGTTGAACATGACTTTGTCCCACTTCATGACCACCTAAGCAAGTTCCCTTAGTTTCACCTTAGGTCTGCCGTATCACATGGTTTTGCCCTGTAAGACCCCTAAAGAAAGACAATTTCATGGGCAACCCACTAGGGTTCCTCTTCTGTTCCTCTGTTGGACAGAAACTTTCTTTCCCAATAAGTGTTCTATTCTAAACCTCCGTATTATTCCTAAAATTCATTCTTCGGTTTTAGAGAACATGAACTCGTCCAAGTGCTTTTCAGGTCAAAAGATCAATTCTTCTTCCTGCATCAACAGGGTACTAGGAGGGTCGGTCTCCTGGGCAGTCGGACTGACCTGGCTTCTCAGCAACTGGAAGCTACATGGCGTACCACAGTGTTCAGCCCAGAGTTGCTCTTTACCACAGTGTCCTTTAAGAGAATGGGCAAAATAAAGACATTTTAAAGGCAAAGATTGGGTTTACCATGTGTGCGCGCGTGTGCGCGCGCGCGCGCACACACACACACACACACACACACACCTTGTTGCAGAGCAGTCAATGATCCCAGACTGTTTTTGTCTGACCAAAGAACTGGCCAGGAAGCCATGATCAGGTAAACGCAAACTTTCACTGGAAAGAAAGAAAAGGGTGAATAAGAGAGAAGAAAGGAAGAAAAAGAAATGCATCCTGCAGGCAGGATGGGTCACTGCAGAAAAAGGAGGGCAGCAGACAGCAGGATCGCAGAAGCAGTGAGGTCAGTAGCCACAGTCCTCTATATCCTCCAAGGCCCGCCTGTGGGAAGGGGCTCTGCCCATACACCTGGTGGTGATGGACGGGTGCACCCTGTTGGCTGGCTCCTGCACCTGAGGTGATGGGCAGGCACATCCTGTTGACCAGCCTGGCTCAGGCTCAGGCTATCCCCTGCACACCATCTTCAGCCCATGGAGCCCCATACACTGGCTCACTTACACTGCAAGCTGCACTGAGCAATGGGTTTAAACACAAATGCAGTCATAACATAAAGAAGCAATCATGAAACAAAAAACTGATGACACTTGTTGGGACATTTGATTAAACATCTACTTTGAAACCTCACATTATTAAAGTAAAAAGTAAGCAAATTATAGATACTAACAAGAGAGAGCAGCTCTGCTCTGTGTGTGTCTGTGTGCAAAGCCCTTGGCCACGTATGGGGCGGAATGGGAACAGGCCCTCAGTGCATAGGCACCTCACCTACAGAACTTCATTGTTTGCACAGGTCTGGTCACTGAAGTCATCCCATGACTCTAGAATTGTAGAAAGAGTTAAGTTTGCAAACCAGGGCACCAAGTATGTGGTAATGCCTTGGCTCACCACTTCTATTTGCGAACAGAGACACTCAGGGAAATTTTGCTTCTGGTCACAAACTGCACAGCAGTGATAAACACAACCACTGCCATCCCCTCTCTGCTGCATGGTGGTGGCTTCCCTAGTTAAGATCGTGGTCACAGGCAGACCTGGCCACATTTGCCGTAGAGGTTCTTCATGTGCTTCTTCAGCAGATACTGTACTGCACTAAAAGAAAGTGCAGAGCACGCGTGGTAGTAAACGGAAAGTCCAGCAGTAACGAAGGTGACAAGAATGTACAGGGCAAGCATGCGAAGGAAAGGTTTCAAAGGAAATCAGCATTGAATTGAAAAAGGAAATTGGGGAAAAGCCTGAGTGTGGAACTCGTGTGACCGACCTGGCCTCGGAGTGCAAGGTGGAGAAGTCAACAGTCTCCACTGTTTTGCAGAACCAAGTGGAATCAAAGGGGCTGATGTGGCAAAGGAGTAACAGTGTTAACCAAGCAGGAGACACAAGTGCTGGAAAAGGGGCAGAAGCTTTTGTGTGGCTGAGTGGGAAATAGCTGGTGGGTGAGTGTCAGTGAAACTATGATCTGTGAAAGAGCCAGGGAGTTGCACAGAGATTTACTGCAAGAAAACCCCTCTACCAGAGCAGCAGTGAATTTAGAGCCAGGGGAGGGTGTCTGATGTACTCCACAAGGGAAGTGGCATCTACAGATTGATAAGACGTGGGGAGGCATCCAGTTTTGACAAGGCTGCTGCACAAGCCTGCAAGAAAGGGCTCCTGGAGTTCTTGAAGGCAAAAGGATGCATCGGTCGACAAGTGCTTACCTGCAACAAAACAGAGCCCTTCCGGAAGAAGATGCAAACAGGATCTATACTCACAGGAAGAAAAGCACCGCTGCGGCACAAGCCCAGGAGGGACAAACTGACCTTTTTACTGCATACAGACAGAAGCCCTGATCTGAAGGCTGGAAGGGAATGTGACCCAGGCTGGGGCCTTGGTGTGGAGGCCAGTGTGGCTACTTGGGTCACAGGGCAATTGCTGATGGTGTGAGTGCAGGAGGTGCTCACGCACACCAAGAAACATCTTTCCAACAGTCCACTGCCTAGAGTGGGCCTTCCCCTGATGGACAATGTCTTGCACACCTTCCAGCCTTGGTGGATAACAAAGATGATGAGTATGACTTTATAAAGACAAGGTCTCTCCTGCCACAACACGACACCTCTTCTGCAGTCCACAGACCAGCCAGGGGTCTGCAACTGCGAGAAGTTGTTCACAAAGGCGTTCTTCACCAAGTGTTTTGATGTCACTGAAAAGACAACCTTGGCTCTGAAAGAGCTGTGGCAGAAATACATCAGCGTCCTGCATGGCATCAAACTCACAGACAAAGCCAGGGAAGACATCACCTACCAGACCTTAAAACCAGCCTGGAGGTAACCACAGTCAGAACGTGTCACTATAAATGACTTGAAGGGCCTGATGCACAGGTAGCAGAGGACATTGTGTCCATGGCAAGAGTGTGGATGCAGACAGAGGAGCGTGTTGAGGACCACAGGAAGGAGCTGACCACAGAAGAACTCACTGAGCTCAGAGTGAGCAGCAGAACGGATGCTAAGGAGCATCCCCTGAGGAAGAGGAGGACAGGGAGGAGGGCCACAGCAAGGTGGCAAAATCCATCGTGGGAAAATGAAATGAGTGCCAGGACCTCTTGAGCAGCACCACCCAACATGACTGCGATGCACAATATTCAATCTAGTGAGTGATAAGGTCTCTTTTTTTTGTTTGTTTGTGTTATTTTTGGTTTTTGTTTTGAAACAGGGTCTCACTATGCAGTTCAGGCTGGCCTTGAGCTCACTTTTGTAGCCCAGGCTGGTCTTGAACTTGCACTGATCCTCCTGCCTCAGCCTCCCGAGTGCTGGGATTACAGGCGTGCACCACCACAACCTGTGATAAGGTCTCTTGTTTCTGGAGAGTCATGCAGCCCAGAGACAAAGCAGACATTAGACAGATTTTTTCCTAAAATTGACCCTACAACTAACAGACAAAGAAGAGAGGAAATCCCTAGGATGTCTCCCTGATGTCCTGACAGAGGGGTCTCCTTGATGACCTGACAGAGGGGACTCCCTGCAAATAACACCTCCTCACCCACCTTGCTGTCCTCCGTGCCAGAATTCACCTCAAGCAGGGTTAGCGTTCTCTCCATTATATACAATACTGCGCTTTGTTTCACATTTTTGTCCTTGAAAAAGTAATATGGTTTGGAGTGGATTAACCTATTTACATTGAGCCTTACAGGGAAATTGGTTAATTCTGCAACCATTTCTGTTGACAACCAGAATCGTGGAATGAATTAGGTTCACAAACCGAGATACCATGGTTCTAATATATATCAGAAATGTCTTGTTTCCCAAAGCAACAAAGTGACAAAGAAAAAAGAGAAAGCATCACAAGCCAATAGAAGGCAGAGAAGGAGAATGCAAGCAAAAAGTAGAGCTCATTAATATATGCACTTGTATGCTTTGGGAGTGCCTAATAATCTTTATAGACACACATTTGTGTGTTACAAGTTGCAAACAGCATGCCTAGAAATGTCACTGGAATTCACGATCATATCCACCTCTGAGAAAGACGAGGGCACCGTTGTTGAATCAGGGGTATCGGTCCCTGGTACAGGGGCTTTCTTTAAGCAATGCTCATTGGATAGGCCAATGCATTAGAATTGAATGATAGGTTGCAGAGGTGTCCTATTTCTCTCTGTTCTTAGCTGTATGCTTGAAATATTATCAATGAAATAAATGCAGTAACAGGAAATGTGCAAGACCCCTCCACGGCAACCCCACTCTCCCCTGCTCAGAAGCAGATCCAAGCGGACCATCTTCCATGCAGGACCCTCCCACTGGCTGCTCCCAAGAGCATGGCTCAGCCCTAACCACTGGCTTATGGCTCTCAGAGCTGCTGCTCCGGTAACAATGAAACTAGAGGAGGCGAAATGTTTGCAAACTTTCCTCCTCTGCCTGTGTGTTTTTGGGAACTGTCTGACTGTCAACAGAAGCATGAGTCAGGCTCTCAGCTGTCCTAGCCAGAGATTCCAGAGTTAGGAGAAAAGAGAAGGGTGGGTGTGGGCCAGAGCTGGTGTCTGTAGGCTCATAGTCTGGAGTCTCGGAAAGCACACAGCTGTGAATGAGCTTTTCTGACATGGGCAGCCTTGCTACTGCAGTGCAGAAGGGCTTGCTGACCCAACAGGCATGGCACTCTGGTCATGTCCCCTCTCTCCCCCGCATATGCTCACTTGGAGCCCTCCCCCTTCCTCCTTGGACAACCAACCTCCTGCACCTCAGCACTCCCAGCTTCTGCAGCGCTGCCAGGGCCCTCAGGAGTGAGTTCCCCTCAAGCCAGGCCTCCACCCAAGATGGTTACAAGTTAGAGGCAGAAAGAAGGCAGAGCATGAACTGCTAACGTGCTAAAGTGAACTTGTCAGCTTCCTCCACACATTCACTGTGCTGACCATTGCTGGCTTGCTTTTGGAACCCAGAACCTTCCCATTCTAGCCACTCTCCAAAAACCACTTTCAAAATCACTCCCCCTGAGCTCTTCCCAAGCATCACCAGGCATGTGTGACCTTCCATGGAACTTTGGCTACACACATCTTCAGAACAACTCTCTTTGTTTGTGGTATTTGTGCTCTTATGTCTACAAAGACAATGTCTCCCCACCCTCCAGTGCCCTCTGGCTTTGCCTTTGTCATTCAGCAGAGATTCCTACACTGAGTAACTCTTAGTTATATTTCCTTATTGATAAGACTTAGTTCACTTGACTGCCATCCTAGATTTCCTGTCTGTCTGTCTGTCTGTCTGTCTGTCTGTCTATCTATCTATCTATGTATCTATCTATCTATCTATCTATCTATCTATCTATGTAGGGATTTCACAAATGAAAACAAAAATAAAGGCATTCTTAAATGAAAATGGATAGTTTGTTGCCAACAGACTGAAACTTAAGGAATTATATCAGTAAATGTATATCACCATTTTACTTAAGAAGATAGTAATCTCATGTACAATTTCAATGTGACACATGGGAGCAAAGGATAAACCAAAATTAATTTAGAACCTCAGGGCCACTGTATTCTCTGACTAGAGAATAACGGAGCTGCTATTGTTAGACTTTAACAAGTTTTAATTTTAAGAGTACTAAAAGAACAAAAAATGCAAAAAATAAAAAGTAATACAGGATAAAAATAGAATGAAAAATAATAATCTGAAGCATTTAATAAAGAGAAAGTAAGTGAAATAAATGAAGCACATTAGCCCCAAATATATCAACATTTCTGCAAAATATAAATGAAATCAACTATTTTCTTAAAATACAAAGATTTTTCAGTCTGGATTAAATCAAATCACAAGTAAAAGCTACCTAGGATGTATAAGACACATGTAGAAATAAGAATATAAAGGTTTAAGGATGAAAAATATAAAAGATGTATTGTTTACCTTCTAATCAAGAAGTTTATATTATTATCATAATAAAATAATATTTGACTTTAGGGCAGTATATCTAGTTTATTATAAATAAAAGTGTCACTCCATAATGACAAAGGTTTCACTTTAACTAGACACTATAATAACTTTATATTTGGATGTGTCTTACATATCACTTCAAAAACATTTAAGGCACAACTGACAGAACGATAAAAAATAAAATGTGTTTCCACAATTGTAGCTAGCAGTATCAAGATAATAATTAACAGGACAAGCAACTAGACCCTGACAAGGACATAGCTACATGCACAACTTGATAACCCACGTGTGGTAGGCAGCACCACAGCCCAGGCATGCGAGGCGCTCCTGTCTTCGAACACCCGTTGAGCTTTGCAAATGCTAGCTGCCCAATGAGATATTCAGCACACAGTGGGAGCCCAGGGACAGCAGTCATATGGAGCACGGTCACTATGGCAATACACTGGGCAAGGCCTTGGGTTCTGTCACTTACACAGCAAGATAAAGAAACAAATAAGTAAATCATTTTATGAATGTGCTGAAGTAGTGTTTGAAGCAAGATATGAACAACTGGGGTGGGGAAAGGTGACAATAAGGAAGGGAAATGTATGTCTACACACACAAGGTCGCTAAGATAATTGTACTATTAATTTCTGTTAATTCATTCAAAGGAACAATTAGTGTTTATAATGTTTGATCAGTTTTCAATGCCTATATCTGATAATCCAAGTAACTACTTTAGAAACAACAATATGCAGGGCTATCCAGATAGCTCAGTGGACTAAAGCACCTGGTTAAACAGGCACAGGGACCTGGGTTTGATCCCTAGCATGCCACCCTGGCCCCACCCCCAGGATGTGCTGAGATGGAGATTGAGACGGGGTATGGTGGTGTGTGCCTCTAATCCCAGTGGCTGGGAGGCTGAAAACAGGAGGATCACTATGAGTCTGATCTGTTTAGTGAGACCTTGTAGATCCTGTGCTAAGTACATACCAAAAAACCCCCATAAAGTAACAATATGCATATAATAACCATTGTTAATTTCCTATCCCCTTTCTTTGAAATTATTTTTTCATTTGTGCAGTACTGGGAGATTGAACTCAGGACCTGTGCTTGCCAGGCAAATGCTTATTCTATTGAACTGTCTCCCCAGCTCCTTGCTTTGAAATTTTGTATGATTTTTATTGCTTTTTAATTTTTTAGATAAAAAACATGGTAGCTTCACACACACATGAACATGCTAAAAACATAATAAAATGATTAAAACCCCCAAAGGGAAAGAAAACTTAAAGGTTAACAAAGTTAAATCTTTGTTTAAAATTGATAAACTTTAGGCAAAATTGGTCTAGCAAAACAAAGTATGAATAACTATCAGAAATGAAAAGAGAGCAGATATCTATATAACCACAACTACTGTAACAATTAAAAAGATGATTTTGTAAAAAAAATTGTCAACAAATAACTATACATGAGAGAAAATTACTGTTAAAGTCATTTATGAATATAGAAACACATAACATGCAAAATATTCACAAACAGGCTTCAGTAATATGTTAAAAGAGATAAACTTCATTATCAAATTGGTTTCATCTTTGGACTGCAAGTGAGTATACAATATCATAAAGTAAATGTAATTTTTCTCATTGACAAATTAAATAAGGTAGGGCCAATGAGATAGCTTGGCAGGCTAAGCATCTGCTTAGGCAAGTGCAGAGGCCAGCTTTTGATCCCTAGCAACACCTGCTGTGCTGGCCCACCCCTGGGTTCACTGACCCAGTGACTGAGTCTGGATGTGATGGTACACACCTATATAACCCCAGCACTGGGGAGGCTGAAAGCAGGAGGATCGAGCTGCATAGTGAGACCTTGAACAAAAAAAGAAAGAAAGAAAGAAAGAAATTTAATAAGGTAAATAACATCCTTGCAAAGAAATAGAATAAGGTATTTGATAAAATTCAATTGTATTGTGCATTTCTGCTGGTTTATGGGAAGAAGCTAAAACTTAATTAGTTTTCTCTTCTTTTTTCAATTCTTTTTCCTTTTTCTTCTCTTCTTAATTTCTTATGTTTTTTCTTTTACTTCCTATTTTGCATGCCTATATCTAGTAATATGAATAACTAATTTGAGGACAACACTATACAGCACAACAAATACTGTGAGATTCATGTTATTCATTTAGTGAAATTTTGCATCATTTGAAATGTTTTTCTGTTTTAATATTACTCTGTAGGCTCTTTAAATGAACAGCCCGAGAGGCCGAGCTATGGGGCTTCACTTCTGTGTGGCTTAACTTGACGGGCTGCTCTTAACACTAATGTGGGAATGCTAGGACAGAGAACAGCCAAGCTGCCTTGAAGGTGCTATAGGCGGCCTTGTGCTTCACATACCAAGGCTGCGAAGTCTTCTGTACCAAGTCACCTTGATATTTGCACGTCTTTAATGAGTGGACCCACAGGTGAAAAGAAAGGCCCTGGGAACAGCCCGTCCTTGTCGAGAGATGTGTCCACAGCACAGATGGCACTGTAGAGAGGGAAGAAAAGGGACTTGTTCACAAGGAACCCAGAACACAGGGTACCGTATGGGGAGAAACTAAGGAAAGTTGGAACACATACAAAAATCAGTGAAATATGCCAGATATATTAAACACAACCCAGCTGGACTGTAGACTTAAGCAGAAAGTTATGAACCTTTTAGAGGAAATGCAAAAGAGGTTCTCCCTGACATTAGGGTATAGAATGCTGGGGTTTTATAAAATAAGCAATAAACAGCATTTGTCACAAAGGCAAAACCTTGAAGAGTTGGACTACTGGGAGTTAAGAACTTCCCTCCTAACAAGCAAAAGGTGAGACCCAAACAGAACTCGTCTCCAAGGGAGAGAAGGAGTGTGGGTCCAAGCGAAAAACCCTTGCAAGCCTCCTGTGCCACAGGGCCTGCCTTTCTCCCTGTGTACTCACGTAAGGCTGACTGCTGGGCAACTATAACCTGCACATCTGCTTCACAGGACAGCTGGAGGAAGCCCTGCTATGCTGAGTGTAAACGCCACAGCTTAGACTCATCCTGGGCTGTGTCCCTGAAGCTGTGCTGGCATGGAGCTGAGGCTACCACTCTGCAGATGACAAGCATGGCATGTAACCACAGGTGGAGGTGCTTTGGAAGGCTTTGCCAGTTATGGGAACCATTTGCTCATAAGAAGAAGGCCAGTGACCTGCCTCTTGTGCCTGGGTGCCATGGGTGTTTTGTCTGTGGGGCTGGCTTTGCAACAAAACATGCTTGTGTGAGAGGAGAAGACAAGAAGCCCCAGGGAGACTCTGTTTGGCATGCTGTGGCTCCAAAGTGCCCCTCACACTACAAAGGGGAGTGGTCCAGCCCTTACAGTCCCTGCAGAGGAAGGGTGATTGGGGCTCGCACCACTCCTGCCATTTCCTTCCTGCAAGGTGGCCTTTGACTCTGGCATGCGACCTTATTTCAGTGCTGTTGCTTGGTACAGACTCGTTGAACTCTGTTCTCACTTTTAGAGAATATGCGTGGGACATATGCAGAGACAGGGGCAGGGGGGAGAGGGAAGTCCCAGGGTGACCACCCTGGAACTCTGCAGGGAGCTTGGGACTGTGATGCACTGGGGCCCTTGGAGAGAAACTGAGTCACAGCAGTCAGTACCTTTGTGGCTGACCTGGGTCAAAGGGTAACAAGAATGTACTCTTCAGGTACTCAAGGCTGTGGGAAGCCCACAAGAGGTACACTTAAGGGATGATGCGAACAAAACTCCAGGGCCAGAGAGGGCCAGCACGTGGGTGTTGGACGAGCCACAGCAGTGCTGGGAGAGGGTTAGAAGGAAGAACAGAGAACAAGATGAGGGCTTCTAGTCAGGAGATGTGGGAGACAGAGGCAGTCAGCTTCCAGGCCAGCCTCACTACATTGGCAGAGGGGCAGAGAGCAGCCCAGCCCTGGGCATGGACATTGCTGGCCAGGCTCCCACCTGTATCTGTGTTTGCTCTCTATCCCTGCATGGCTCCGCAGTCACAGGGGCACAGGAAGGGGTGACTCCCAAAGCCTTTTTCCCATGAGGCACATGGAGGGGGGAGGCTGGTGTTCCGGCCAGCTTCCAGCATGACTAGGAAGAAGTTCTTTTCAGCAACAACACCACTGAGCCCCTCACCTTGTCCCAGCCACGGGGCAAAGTGTCAGAGCCACAGTCCACCTGGGAGTCCCAAAGTGGCTTTAGTGTCCCTCTCTTCCTAGACAGGCCTGCAGTCCATAGGTCCTTGCGGAGAGGCTGGGGTGATTGTCTGCAGATGCAGAGTATAAAACCAGCAAGGGAGATGACTCTTTCTAGCCAAGTCCAGAAGAACTTAACCCATGTTCCCAGAAGGAGTGGCAGAAAATGAAGTGCTCCTCAAGCAGCTATTCTGGACACAATGCAGAAGGGACGCTGAGCTGCAGAACACAAACCACTTCCTGGTTAGTGGCAGTGAGACCAACACAAAGTGCTTGGCTCGTTTTCCCTGCTGGCCTGGGGTGTGGCCCAGCCAGCAGCTGTCCACCCCTCCCCCTGCTTCCCTTTGCTTCCCCTGTCACTCCAATGAACAGGACAGTTTGCCTCAGGCCCTGCCTGGCCAGCAAACTGCCATTCTCCATCCTAACACAAGTGCAGCCGGGCAGTGAAGGGTCCTTTCCCAAGTCCAGTATTGCTCAGGTGGCTGAAATTAGGAAGGCCGAGATTGTTGCCCCTTATTTGCATACCCATGGCAAACCTTCCAGAACATTCTCTCACCTGCACTGCAACAGGCCTGCAGCTGCTGCCTAAGTTGCATCTCCTAAGCACTTGGTGAGAATTAGTTTAGGAGGGCTCCTCTGTGCACTGGGCCCTCTACATTGTAGCACAGTCCCTATGAAAATTAAAGACTCACTTTGTTATTCCTGTAAACTTGCCTGTGGTTTATTTCTCAGGTACTTCTCAGAATTGTTGACACTAAGGAGCTCCTCAATCCAAGAGCCAATGAAGCTGACCTACGCTGTCCAGCACGAGCTGGCATCAGATGAAGACAGGCAGCAGGGGCCATGGCTAGCCACAACTGTGTCAACTGTGGGCACCAAGCATTACCCAGTCACCAGGTGAGGTCAGGATGGCCAGCAGAACTGCACTTTGCTGATCCACATGTTCATCTGAATGGAGCAGAGGAACCCTAGGCTGACTGGCAACAGCAGGGCTGCCCACCTTTGGCCATGAGCAATGTCCTTAGCTTCCATGACTCCTCCAGGAGCACAGGGCCCTCTGAGCACTAGGAGGAAGACCGGAAGGGCAACTTCTCTTGCACAACACAGTGGACCCTGCATACAAGTGAAAGGCTCAGGCAAAGATACAATCAATGGTGAGAGATCGTGCTTCAGCAGCCAGAGCCAGATCAGTGGATCAGTGCTTCTTGTCCACAGAAAGCACTTAAAGAGGCCCCGAGCCTGGCCTCCCAGCCCACACTCTGGGACAGCGGACCAGAACTCTACGACATCCAACACTTAGACACAGGTATCCCTGGTTTAGTCATGTCCATAAGGGAAAAAGTAGGAGTGTGCTTATGATCACTGCCACCTCCTCACATGCCTGAGAAACTTTTACCTTCATCCTGTTCTGCCTTGCACATCCCCTAAACTGGCCCTGCCGAAGTGGACAGAAAACAAGATGAAGAACCGTTTGCCTAGCTCTTGTCTGAGCCTTTGTCCTTGTGGTCCTTGGAGTTGGTCTACTCTTGGCCTCAACTCCCATCCATTTGAAGGTTGGTAGAGGCTACAGACTTTTCTTCCTGGGTTAAAGCCCTTCAACCACTGGGCAATGCTGACACCTGGTGGCAGGATCACCTTGCATGGAGGCCTAAACCAATAGCACCACTATGCATGAAGACAACAGACAGCAAAGTGCACATACCCTTGACTGGGAGCACTGAAAGGGAGGTGATGTCTGTCTCCATGCTTCTGCTGCCTCCCCTAAAGCCAGCAGAGAATGGGTCAGAAGGACCGCATAGATTCCCTTTAGCCATTTTCTCTTTGCACCGATCTTGCTGACACAAAAGAAAGGTATACCATGAATCTTAACTTTGCACATTGCTTGAAATATGAACTCTCCTCCCCGCAAGATGCCAAACAAAGGGATGCTTTTGGGGCACAGGTCTGTTGATGATCAACCACAGGCTTGTCTAGGGTGCTTCTGAAAATGGGAAGTCTGATTTGGGATGAGTATAGGCAGGTCGCCTGCGCATTGCTGAACAGTGGCTCACTCTTGAGGAAGAGACCCAGAAAACAGAACACATGATCTCTTCACTGCTGTTTACAGACATGTTTGTCCCTGGTGTGGGGTCAGCTCAGTGATGCTGATCTTCTCAGCATGATTGGAATGTTCATTGAGCTTCCGGAACTCTCCAGCATTCTGACTCACTCCTACAGATGAAAACCCTTTCTGACCTTCCAGACTGGGTGCACTTAATTAGTAATGTAGCTAGGGCCTATCTTAACACATCATATTGTGAAATACTCTAACAGAGTCTACTATTATCTTGCATAATTTCACAAAATGTTTACTTTCATATCATGTTAAGAAGAAACAAAAGTATATAAATAGCAAGCCAACACCCCTTAAAACATTCAGGAAAGCCTCAACAGAGACAACAAACCCAAAGAGTCAGATTGAATGAACCCCTCAAACAAGGTGAGCAGTTAAACAAGAGGGGAAAAATAAGAGTCAGCAATAAAAAAAAAGAACACAATGATAGAAGAAATGTAGTCTTTCAGTGATAACGCAAATGTAAATGGCCTCAACTCCTTAACTATAAGACGCGAATTAATCCTGGATCAAAAGCAGAACCCAAAGGTCTACTGATTCAAGAGACTCATCTAATCCCAAGAGAAATTCACAGACTGAAAATGAAATGGTAGAAAACAACATTCTATATAGCAGGGTTCTCCACAAATTCAAGAGTAGCATTGTATGCTCAGACAAAATAAACACGAACTCAAACTGATCAGAAAAAGCAAAGCTGGTCACTATATACTAGTAAAGGAAACAACTCAACAGGAAGATATAAAAATTACAAATACATATACACTGAATATTGAGTCACCTAAAGTCAGAAGACAAACACTACTGGACACAAAACATCAAATACACACCAAAATTATTACAGTGGGTGACTTTAATACGTTACCTTCACAAATAAATCAACTCAGCAAAAAGTAACAAAGAAATATCAGGGCTAAACAACATATTTGAACAAATAGATTTAATAGATATCTATGGAATGTGCTAATCTACCACAACAAAACATATATTCCTCTCAGCAGCATACAGTGCTTTCTCCGAAAGAGACTACATGCTAGTCCACAAATCACATGCAATAAATGTAAAAGACTTGAAATCACTCCACGTACACTCTCAAATCATAGCATGTTGAAACTAGGAATCAATCACAAAAGAAATACAGCAACTTTGCCAACATCAGAACATTAAATAACATACTGGGCCACAGAAGAAATCAAGGAAAAAATTAAACAAAATTTAGAAATGAATGATAATATTAGTCCAACATACCAGAACAGTCCAAAGACAAACCTAGTTTAAAGAGGGACATCATAAACATCAGGGTGAAAACTAACAATATTAAGACAAAAAGAACCAATGAATCAAAATGCTGGTTCTTTGAAAAATTAAACAAAATACACAAATCTTTAGCCAAACTCACCAAAAGGAGATAAAAGACTCACATCAATGCAATTCAAAATTGAAATGCATCTTTGACTGGCTAAATAGCTCAGTGGATTAAAGCACCTGCAAGCAGGCACAGGGGCCAAGGGTTTGATCCCCAGGCCCACCATGCTGGCCCTGCCCCTGGAGCACACTGAGATGGCAATTGAGACCGAGTGTGGTGGCCCGCACCTGTAATCCTAGCTCTTGAAAGCTCTAAACAGGCAGATTACTATGAGTCCGATCTAGTAGTAGGACCCTGAACACCCTGTAGACCCTCCCCTAAAATAATAAATAAATAAATAAATAATTGAAATATGTCACTGGTAACTGCTAAGAAAAATTGTATTTCAACAAATTGGAAATTCATGAAGAAGTGTATATGTTCTTAGACACATATCAACTACCAAAATTGAAGCAAGAAAAAAAAAAAAAAAAAACTCTAAGCAACCCAATAACAGGAAAAAAAATTGAGGCAGTAATAAGAAAAATAATAATAAAAAAAAACTTACCAATAAAGAAAACCTCAGGACTTGATGGATTCACCACTGAATTCTTTAAGACTTGAAGTTTAGAATATCAATCCTCCTCAAACTCCCTAATGAAATCTAAAGGGAAATCTAAGCTTAATCTTAAAGAAATCTAAACTCATTCCTGGAAGTCACTATGATTATAAAACTGCATGAGGACTGAAATGAAAAGCAAAAACTACAACCCAATCTCTTTAATGATAATAGGTACAAAACTGCTCAACAAGATGTTGGTAAATGGAATGCAGCACACCTTCAAAAGGATTATAAATCATTACAAGTAAGTTTCATTCCAGGGATGCAAGGATAGTTAAACATATGCAAATCAATAAACATAATATACCACATAAACATAAGCAAGGACAAACAAAAATTACATGATCAACCCAATAAATGCAGAAAATCTTTTAATAACACTCACGATTTTTTTTAAAGAAAACTGAAGAAAATAGTCATAGAAGGATCTTACTTCAATGTGATAAAAGCCATTTATGACAAACCAATAGTCAATATGTTAAATGGTGAAAGCTGAATGCTCACCCTCTAAAATCAAGAACAAGACTAATGTCCAAGTGTACTTAAAACATTGGCTTGAGCAATCAGATAAAAAAAAAAAGAAAGAAAGAAACATGTATAGAAAACGAAGTATCTTTATTTGTAGACATGATCCTTTTATACAGAAGACCAAAAAAATTCCATCAAAATTTCTGCTCAAATTGATAAGCAAATTCAGCAAGGTAGGAATATACAAAATCAACATAAAAGTAATCAATAGCATGTGTGTGTACTAATAATGAATCCACCAAGAAAGATGTTAGGAAAAGAATATCCCTTGCAATAGCATTAAAAAAATACTTAGGAAGCATTTCTTCTTCTGGTTCTAGGTATTCGGCAGCCATGGTTTACAATGCAGCTGTGGCCATGTTCAAGAACTACACCACACACAAACAGTCCCAAATATGGCACAGAAATGGCATCAAGAAAACTTGGTCACAAAGACACGAATCTCTGAAGAGGGTAGATCCCAAGTTCCCTGAAGAAGGGCTTCAAGAAGATGCAAGCAAACAATGCCAGGGCCATGAGTGCACGAGCCAAGGCTAACAAGGCCCTCGTCAAGCCCTAGGAGGTCAAGCCCAAGATCATCCCAAAAGGAGTAAACCACAGGCTTACTCAACTTGCCTATATTGCCCACCCCAAGCTTGGGTAGCATATCCGTGCCCGCATTGCCAACGGTCGCAGGCCTTGCCAGCCAAAGACTCAGGCTCCAGACAACACCCAGGCTCCAGCTTCTGCTCTAGCCCAGGCCCCCAAAGGTGCTCAGACCCCTGTGAAGGCTCCACAGTAAAAGCCTCTTATTTACTGATGTAAAAACAGGAGGACTGGGATGTCATCTGTGGGGGGGCTAGTGTCCTTCTGTGACCTTTGTATGAATAAACCTGATGTAACATTTTAAAAAAAAAATGCACTTAGGAATGAACCTAACCAAGAAGGTGACAATCTCTACAATGAAAACTACAGTACTCTGAAAAAAGATTGAAGAGGACATCAGAAGAAGGAAAGATATGCCATGTCCCTGCATAGACAGAAACAATATTATCAAAATGGCCATTCTTCCAAAACTGATATACAGATTTAGTGCAATATGAATCAAAATACCAATAGCATGCCTCAGAAAACAATCCAAAAAGTCATGTGGAGTAGATGTCCACAGTAGCAAAAGCAATCCTGGATAACAGCAAAGCAGGAGGCATTATAGCCCAAGAGTTGGAGTTGCATTACAAAGCTATGGTGATAAACACAGATGTGCATACAGAAACAGACATGTGGATCACTAGAACAGCATAGAGGATGCATAAACAGTGTCAGACATATTTAGTCAGCCAATTTTTGATAAAGGGTCAAAAACGTATGCGTAAGGTAAGATGCCTCTTTAAAGGTAGGTGTTGGGGGGGGTTGGGATATCTTGCCAACTTAAGTGCCTGTCTGGCAAGCTCAAGGATCCCAGTTCAATCCCCAGTACTCAGAATGTCGTGCTCAGAATCCCAGATGCCAGGTGCTGGCCACTGAAACTGGCCGCGGTGGCACACACCTGTAATCCCAGCACTGGGGAGGCTGAGATAGGAGAATCGCTATGAGTCTAAGCTGCATAGTGAGACCCCCGGACCAAATAATTAATTAATAAAAATTATAAATAAATGGTGCTGGGAAAACTGACTGTACACACATGGAAGGGTGATGCTAGATGTATATTTTTCACCCTCTACTAACCCGAAATAGAAATGGATCAAAGATATAAATACTAAAACACAAACACTTAACCTACTGGATGATAAAATTAATAAAACTTTTGAGGTCACAAATGTAGGACAACTTTCTGAGAAGAACTCTAAGTTGTACAAAATATCAAGAATCAACAAATGAGATTGTATCAAATTAATAAGCTTCTACATAGCAAAGGAAATAACCAAAGGGGAAGGTGGAGAAGAAGAAAGACAAGAAAAACTCAACAGAATGAGAAAAAAATTCCAGCTATACTATAGAGGACTAACATCTAAAATATATTAAAGAGCTCAGAAAACTTAGATCTTCTACAAAAAGTGAAAGGAGCAGTCAAAAACCGAGCAACTGAAATGAATAGAGACTTCTCAAAAGAAGCACACATGGCCCATAAATTCATGGAAGCTATTCAATATTGCTAGCTATTAGGGCAGTGGTTCTCAACCTGTGGATCGCGACCTCAGCGGGGGTCGAACGACCAAAACACAGGGTCGCCTAAAGCCATCGGAAAATGTTATTTATTTGGAATTACAGTTTTGAAATAGCCACCAAAATTATTTTTTGGTTTGGGGTCACCGCAACATGAGGAACTGTATTGTGGGGTCACGGCATTAGAAAGGTTGAGAACCACTGCATTAGGGGAACAGAAATTAAATCAACACGAGATTTCATCTTTCTCTAGAAAGAGGGGCCATATCACCAGAAACCAAACAATGATAAATGGTGACAGGGCTGTGGTGAGAAAGGAACACTCCTTCATTTGTGGTGGGAATGTAAACTTGTATAACCACTATGGAAATCAGTTAGAAGCTTCCTCCAAAAGTCTAAAAATAAAAATTCCATTGACCTAACTTTCAACTACTAGATATCTCTCAAAGGAGCTGAAGACATCATACTACAGAGAGATGTTTAATACCCATGCTCATAGCAGCACAGTTCATGGCAGCTAGCCCTTGAGGCAGTCTCACGTGCATCAAAAGATGAGTGGGTAAAGAAGATATGGCGCACATGCTGAAGGGATCTAACTCACTCATCTTCTGAAAGCAAGATACATTTAGATTATTTATGGAAAATTGATGCACTTTGGAATCACATTATTAAGTGAAATAAATCAGACACAAAAGCTGAAATACCATAGGAGAAATCTAAGGTATAAATATACCAATGAGCAAAATAAAGACATAAAGAATAAGGAATAAGGAATAAATCTCTTGCAAATGGGAAGGGGACTGAGATAGGGTAGGCAGGGGAATAAAAAGATTTAAGATTGTTATGTCTATGTACCAAATAGCCACAGTGAAAGCCCATATGTATTGCAAACATGTACTAATAAACATTATATGCTAGCTACAAGAATGTTGTACATTTTGTTTGCTTTTTGTCTTTTTTGAAATAAGGTTTCACCATGCAGCTCAGGCTGGCCTTGAACTCACAGTGATCCTCCTGCCTCAGCCTTCTGAGTGCTGCATTATAGGTGTGCCCCACCACACCCGGCTCCAGAATGTTCATTTTAATTTCATTAAATACATAGGAAAAAAATCTATCGTGATATCTAATGTAATTAATAATTATGACTTTTGTATTAGATTATTTGGTTACTTTTTAAAACATCAGTGTTAAATACACAAATACAAATCCACTTTTTTTTTGGTACTGGGGATTGAAATCAGAACCTTGCACTTGCCAGGCAAGCACTTATGCTGTTGAGCTATCTCTGTGGCCCTCAAGTGCACCTGCTAGCTTTACATGCTATCTTCTTCAATAACTGTTTTAGCTACACATCCCATTGCATTATTACCAAAGAGTAATAACTATATATCACTTCATCATTGATTCCTACAATATACCCTACAAATTGCATTTATTTCTTAGTAGTTCCTTTTAAAATCTTATTTTAAAAACACATATTGAGGGCTAACCAAATAGCTCAGTGGATGAAAGTACCTGTGTAGGCAGATGCAGAGCCCCCAACCCCAGGGCATACTAAGGTGGTGAATGAGACCGGGCATGGTGGTGCTTGACTATAATCCCAGCTCTTGGGAGGCTGAACACAGGTGGATTCTGTGAGACAGGAAAAGCTCTTATTCTGTATTCATCTCCACTTACTACTTGACTTGCTTCCCCTTTGATCGTGGATTTAATCAATTTTATCTGACTAATCATACTTGCAATCTTATTGGTTGACCATAGTTTTGTCCCACCCCATGCTCACTTAGTGTGTTCCCATGTTTGCCACCTTAGACCTGCCTCACCTCATAGTTTTGTTCTGTAAAAATCTCTTGAAAAGGCAGCTTTCTGGGCAATCTACTCAGGTCCCTATTCTGTGCTTCTCTCAGATAGGAGCTTTCTTTCTCCCAATAAATATCTTCTGTTCTTAACTTCCGTTGTTCCTAAAATTCATTCTTTGGTTTTAGAGAACACAAACTTGGCCCAGGCACCTTTCAGGTTTGCAGTTTGATTCCCCTATATCACTGGGAAGCAGCTGGTCACTGGTAACATCTGGCGTAGCATGGTTGTGTGACCTCACCACCGGTGTTGAGCAGCCATGGGCCCGACATCTCCAGACCACTGCTTTCCAAGGGATAATGTGCTCCACACATTCGTCTCCCTGCCCTGGAGTGCAAGACAGGATGGGTGTCTGTGTCTGAATTTTTAGAAGGACTGACCAGAACATCCACCTAGAAGTATAAAAATTCAAAAGATGAAGTCCCACTGCATTAGTCCACTGTGTTTGGAGATGTGTTTTACACATCACTATTACCTTAATAACATAATGCTTGATAATTATTAATAATCATAGTACATCTCTGTGGCTTAAATCAACTGCATACTGATAACTAATTACACTGATGGTATAATCTGGAAAATAGTTAACACTTAGAATCTGGCAGTCATAGGAAATAGTTTAAAAGTTAATTTTCTTCTTTTTTTTAATATTGTGGCTGGCTTAGCCTGCCCTCAGGGAGACGCTGGCACAGCATGTTGTGCCAGGGATCAAATCATGGTCCCTGCAGTTGCCTAAGCTTGTCTAAGCAGGTGCATTAGACCACTGAGATATCTCACTGGCCCAAAAAGTTAATTCTATTTTTAAAATAATTTTGATATACACAGTTTTGATGGGGTGACTGATAAATCTAAAAATGTATTATACCAGGCTAACTATGTAATGGAAAAGATATGGCAAGATGAATTCAAGGAAATAAGTGAGTGACATAAAACTTCTTAGAGAAAAACATGTTCAGATACAGTTTTTGTTTGCTTGCTTGTTTTGTTTTGTTTTTATACAGAGTCTTGCTACACAGCAGCCTCCCCAGCGATGGGATTACAAGCATGCACCGTCAAACCTGGTTTCAGAGCCAGCCTGATATGCCCAGGGTTCTGGGGCTGGCATGGCATGTAGTCCCAGGGATTGAACTCAGTTCTGTGCTCTTGCCAGGCAGGCACTTACACCACCAAGTTATTTCTCCAGCCTCAGATACAGTTTTTAAAAATGATGGTTTGTGTTGAATTGTTACCTGGGTCTCTTCTATTACTTCTCCACTACTAAAATGAATAGCAGGTCTGATTGTCAGTCACTCACCTTCCTTTTCTGAATGGCTTCTGCTGCCACACAAAAGCAGGAGCAGGAGGCTCTTCTGGTGATGGCTGGCTTTGGTCTCACATGCTACTTCTTTTCCCAACCATCATAGCAAAAGGTCCTCGGATTACTCAGAAAGAGAAATACAGATTCAGGGAATGTTGGCTGCTACCTAGGCAGAAAGCGATCAAGCAGAGATGGGATACTGTATATATACTTGGTGGTCTAAGGACCACAGCACAAGCATCTACTTACACCTTCCTTAGACAAGTGTCACCATCACAGAACTGGAGTGCCACCCCTGGCAAACAGGTATCAAAGTGCCAGTCTAGCTGGCATTGACTGTGCTCCCAGTATGGTCCGTTGTGTGGGCTCCTGATGCTTTAGGGATGACATGCTTTTTCAGGGCTCTGTGCATTACCAAAAGCTGTGGTAGGACCCTTGTCACGGAGGCATAGGCTTAGCAGTGTAGGGCACAAGGAGAAAGAAGCAACGACTTCAGCTCTGCCAAGGTCACCAACAGCCAGGACAGGAAGAGGGACCTGCCTTGGGAGAAGCCACTGTCTCCGGAAAAGAGGTGATTCCTAGACCAGCACCCACAATCCAGTAGACGGCTTGAGAAAGGATACAGCACAAATCAGGGTGCACCTGTTCACCATGGTCACTTGCAAGTTAGTCAAAACAAAGAAAGAAAAGAAAAACCCTAGAATTAGCATCGCTTTGCTCAGAAACATCGCTGACCTCCCAAATTCTCATTCATCAGACAGGCAACTGGGCAGGCACAGAGCAACCCGAGGCTGGGGAGAGAAGAGGATGTGTTTGTGTCTCATCAGTTTCCAGATTGGTTCTATTCCATTTTCCATGTGGGATTTTTAATTGAATCCATCCAGTTTCAGCCAGCTGCCTACTTGTGCTTTGTATGCCGACAGCATCCTCAGCGAGTGCTTAATCTCTGTTCCAAGCAGAAGTGAAGCGGATGGAGGATTAACTGCTGTTGGGAGGTGTGGGGAATTTGCTGGAAGATGGGCTTGCTCACATTAAACCATATTTATAACCTTTTACAGTCTGAGACAATTGAACAGCCAAAGAAAATAGCCCAAGAGGGAAACCAAAGCGATTTAAGGTGCCTTGATGGAATATTCTTGACAAAGCATTGAAAAACGCAGCCTTGGGCATCCCTACCATGTCGCTCCTTTGAAGGAAAAGGAAAGCAAGCCCTAGTGGCTTTATTTGCCTGATCAGTGCTGTTTACAAAATACAGATTCATCCTTAGCAAGAGAGTAACCAGTAAAACTAGCTTGTAGGTATGGGCATAAAAGAATCTGCTAGAGTCAAAAACGCATAGCTCCACTGTCTCATGTGTTCACACATTTAATTACCTAAGGCTATCAGGAGCTGGGGCCTGAAGAACCCCACAAAAATCAAGAAATAGTGGCTATGATCTTTAACACTGATTGGACAAACAACAAAAAAGCTCCTTTTGGGATACTGTGAGATAGGCATTGAAAACACAGGACTGCATTATGGCACAGTGGGGCACTGACAAGAAAGGGAAATCCACAGGTTTCTATCCAGCCTGTCATCAACTAAGCAAAGGGAGCCCCACAGAGTTCTACCAGCCAGTCGCCATCCAAGCCTGACAGGTACAGGGGCCATCGGAAGATGTGTAGAGAAGATGGAACCTTCAGGACAGGAGGTATGCACCTCATTTGATCCCATCTCTCTGCCTGGACCCCCTCATCACAAGTCCTCCATGCTGGCCAAGGTCCCAGCCTGATGTCTTCACACCTTCCTTTTCCAATCCACCTCATCTCATGGCTCCCCACCTACCATGTATCTCCTCAACATCGTGAGGTCTTTCACCTAAACCCTCTAAGGGAGCTCAGCTGTGAAACATAACCTAATTAATTTACTCCACACAAACGTGTTTTGTGTCTTTCCTCTTCTTGAAATAGGGTTTGCTTGGAATGATTCTTTGCAAACTAGAATAAAAACTTGAATATTTTATAGTTCAAAACTTAGGGCAGTTTCCAGACAACCAGACAAATACTCCTTTAGTGTGATTTTCACCTAGCTATTAACAGCTCCTCTGCCTCTTGCCAACACTGGCTGGAAAGCTGTCAGGAGTCTTTCCCATTGCCCATTCAGGGCAGTGCTGCCGAGACACCCAGGCACACGGGATCCCCAAGAGAAGGGGCCATCAGGTGCCAGCTCACAGAGTGACCTTCATCCATGGGAGCACCAGAAGCAACACACCTCACCTCAGAAGTTCACAGTTCCCAGAGTATCACTGTGCATTTTGGGGATCCATGGCATTTGATGAATTCTGTTTTCAGGAGATGATGAAATCTTACACTGGCCTCTCCTACCAAATGCTACCTCCTAACAGAAAATCATTGTTAAATTAGGAAAATACAGGGACTTCACAGTGTTGGAAGGAATGTGAGAAAAATGAGGAGTTTAAGACAGATGCAGCTCCTCAGAGTGCATTCCCTAGGCTGACTTCCACAGGAGTCTGCATGCCTGTGGAAGCTGCCCAGGCCCTGGTCACCAGGTGCCAAGTCCAAGCTGTGGAATTAGCTTGGACTGTTACTGCAACCACCCTATCTGAGAGCCCTGGGGCCTGTGTCGGCTGGAGCTGCCATACAGTTTACACCAGACGCAAGGAAAGAACAGTGTTCTGAGAGAGGCAAGCTGCCCCTTCCGGCTGGCCATGGGGCCTCAGGGTTGAACCTGAACCACTGCATAGAGCATCAGTGTTCAAGAAAGCTACTCAGGGTTGGTGACAGCATGCCACGTATGGGCATTGGCACAATGGTGTGTGAACAGATATGAGCAGGAGTGACCAGACATCTGAAGCTGACTTGTTACTCAGTGTGGTCTGGCCTCAATTAGCCTCCTACTTCTAGGTTGGATTTGTTAAGATCTCTAGTCACAGCAGCACCCCGACTGTTAGCATCTAACGCCTCTTTCCCAGTCCGAATGCACAACACATCCTTGATAGTGCCCACGCACTGAGATGGCTCACAAGTGCAAGCTCCCTCAGCCACAAGTGGTGACCTGCCCCACTGAGGGCAAACTGGGGTCTCTGACTGCAGTCAGATACATCCCATGTCCAGTCTGCTGCCAGAAAGTGCTGCAGGACTTTGAACATACTTTTGGAAAGGTGACTCAAAAGGCATGCATCTGGTTTGGTGTGGATATGAGCCAAGGCTAAACAGTTGCTGATAGTCACTACCATACTATTACAAAAAAGAAATTCATGTTATACTTATTTTAAATTACCTGATATCCCTCCATCTCCTTCCTTTCTGCTCTTGTTACTTCTCTTAGTTTATCGTCTTGTTCTACATGGATTATCTAAGGGCAGTAGTAATTTCCACTTCAGTTTTCTAGAACATTTCATCAACTGCTGCCTACCTCTATCTTGTTTCTTACATAATATCAGACTTTATAAGGTCATAGGTGAAGTACATTTGGTTAAAGATACTTCTAGAACAGCAGTTCTCAACCTGTGGTTTGCAACCCTGGTGGGGGTCAAATGACCAAAACACAGGGGTCACCTAAAGCCATTGGACAAGTTAGGGGACTACAGAAGTCCAAGGTAACCCTGAAAAGCTGCATGGATTGCAATGTTTAATGCTTTCTCTCCCCAGACTGGTTTATCAGAGCCAGGACACAGTGCTGGATGATCAGTCTGGGAACATCTGAAGATGTTCTTCACCTTGTCCACTGACCAAATAGACACAGAAACGACAGCCATAGAAAGTTCCAGGCATTAGCAAATACAGGAATATTCATGAAGACATTTCCTATCTTTTTTGGAAGGTTGAAGGGCTATTTTTTTAATCATTTATTTGTTTGACACAGGATCTCACTATGCAGCTAGGACTCGCAGTGATCCTTTTATCTCAGCACTGGGATTATAGGCATGTGCCACCATGCCCAATTTCAGTGGCCAACATGGCACACCCAGGCTTCTAGTGCTGACATGGCATATAGTACTGGGAATCAAACTGGGGTCTTTGCGTTTGCCAGGCAGGCACTTAGATCACTGAACTATCTCCCCAGCCGATAATGGCTTTTAACAATCATGGAGAACTAAAAGAGGCAACTTCTGTGTGTGCTGAGGGTGCCTTGGGTTGCTTAGGGGTGAGTTACCCTCTAGGATGGTCCACTGGCCTAGAAATGCAGATGGGACAAGGGACAGGTCTTGCTGGGGAAACACAAGCAGAAATGGGATTCACAAGGCCTGCTTTCTGCTCACCCAGGGGCAGGGCTCATTAGAGGGGCTGCAGGGGTGCCCCAAATCCTCCCTGTTTCATGCCCCTCTACAGGGCAGACTGGAGAGTCACTGCTCAGGTGGCACCTAGTCCAGGTTAGACACTTAGCTACTTTTCTCATTGGTGAAACAAAATACCCAGCATCCAAAATTAAAGAGAGAGGAGCCAGGAAGATAGCTCAGTAGAAGAAGTGCTTGCCTGGCAAGTACAAGGTCCTGAGTTTAATCCTCGGTGCTATAAAAAAAAAAAAAAGTTAAACGGAGGAAATGTAGTGTATTTGCTTCACAGGTTGTAGAGGCTTCAGTCCATAATCCCCTAGTGCCCTTGAGCCTAGGATTGCACCACATCAATTCCAGGGTCACACACTCTAATCAACCCCCACTCCCCCCATGACTGCATGAGGCTTTAAGGAACATCTAGACACAGCCACCAAGTGTTGGGCCTGGGCAGCACTGTGGGAATGGAATTCCAGCTGCTGGGATACACAGAGACCTTTGCTTCCTGTTCTCCTGATGAATGGGGCACTAAGCCAGTGTGACCCCAGGTGAGCTCAGAGGGCTCCTAGAGTCACTGCATCTCTCATTATCAGCAAGCCCCTGTGGTGACGTCCCTGACCTTTCCTAGCAGAACAATTTATCCAACATGCCGCTTGGACAACTGAATCATGACTGCTTTGTGCCCTCTGCAGACGAAGACCCAGCCATCATTACTCTGGGAAACTGACCTGCAATTTCCAGACGATGGATTCAAAATCAGTACTTGGAGATGAATGAAAGACTTAAAGCCCAGCCCACTAACTACACAAAGTGATGCCGGCTTGCCATGCAGATCCAGGGCCCAGGAACCCCCTCCTGATCTCCCTGGAGCCTCAGACTTGCAGAGCCAGCCAGTCACTGCCACCAAGGATCAGCTTCAGGATCCCAGGAACACAGGAGTGGGAAGGCAGAAGGCCCACCGGCATGCACACAGCGGCTTTGCTTTGCAGACACTGCAGAAAACCAAGAGTTTACTTCTGAGGGCACAGTTTTGCTGCTCCTTCATAAACGATCTTAGTACAAATTGTACAGGAGAAGAGAGATGAAGTAGTTTACATGTAACCACGAGCCATTTGTATCTCCTTTGTGAATATTTCCCCCTTTTTCACTGCAGTTTTAGCCAGTGAGGCGAATCCTTCTTTAGGTACTAAAGCCATCGGCCATGAGTGTGCAAAGCTTTTTCTTGGTTTGCTGTTTGCTATCTTTCATATTGACATACAGAAGCTTTAAAAGTCTTAGCTTGATCAACTTTTATAGTTTCTATCTTTATTTTATGGTTAGAAAGTCCTTTAGAAAATAAATATTATGCAAAGAATTATATTTCCTTCAGAGCACCATGTTTTTCTAAGCATTTAAATCCACCTTTAATTCATGTTAGTAGATGGCATGAGAGATAAGCTGTAATATTTCCAAATCATTGTTTGGCTATTTCTAATCTGTTTGTTAGTCTATCTGTCCTATCTACAGGGTACAAATGTTTCTGGTCTAGTGAGTTCTTGTACACCCTGCATCTGATTGCGATTGTTGTATTTTGTTAGGCGATCTACATCCAATCACATAGTGTACACATTGTAACTTGGACATGTTGTCTTACCGGGTGGTGTATTTTGCAACCCCTCTCTCTCTTCCCTGCAGGGACAGGGCCCAGCTGTCTGAGGATAGCACCTAGGCACTCGAGGTATTGCTTTTTTGTGGAAGGCCACAAGCCTCCACCACTCCACCCTTGCCTTCTTCCCCAATGCATGTAAGGTCCTGTTGGGGCACCCTCTTCTTGCTCTCCCCACCCATCTCAGCTGCACAGTAAATTCCCTCTAAGGTGCGGGCATACCAGGTGGCTGCTTTAGTCAGCAGCCAGCTGCCTGCAGTTGAACATGCTCTGTCAACATAAATCCCAGGGATGGAAACTGTGGGCCAGGAGATGGTGCCTGGGCCCAGATGGATAGGGCCTTCCTCCCGGACAGGCCTGGTGCCTTCGCTTCTGACCTCCTGACCTTGAAGGTGAGTCCCGTAGGGGCTATCAGGAGGGTGTCCCCACACAGCCCCTCGCATCCCAGCTGGATGCCTTTCCCTCCCAGCCTGCTCTGTTCAGCCACAGCTCACGGCTTATAAACCTAACCCTCCTTCGGTCTCTGTGTACCACAGTTGTGCAGCACTGACCTATATACACTTGCAGGGCTGGGACCCTAGGAGTAAAGAATGAGTCAACTGGAAATTTAGGCTTTCAGGTGGGAAGATAAATGTCCCAGCTCCGTCTCTTGGCCTTGAGCTCTGCCTCTCTCTGGCTATTTGCAGGCCCGAGCCAGGCAGTATCCCAGGGCAATTCCTGTAGTGGAGCTACCCCTCCCTCACCTGGCCCTTTCCCAGGCCCTTAATGTGCAAGGTACCCACACTCCAATCTTCCCTTAGCAACACAAACAGGTTCCCACAGTGGTCTGTTCTTTATGGGTATGCAATGTGGCACATCTGCTAACTGAGTGGTGTGATACTGGATCTCCTGAGAAGGATGCTACAGAATTCTCATAAAACCAAAGAATCCTAAGGAAGCACCACTTGGAGCAATTTTAAGCATAGTGAGAGCAACATACCCATTTCAAGGATGGGGAAGCTGAGGCTCAAGAAGAGAAATGAGTTTTTATAATGCTTTGCAGTTATTATGAGGTAGAGCCTAAGGTCCTTAATTTCTAAGCTATTGTTCTTTCATTTCCCTTGGACATCAACTGACTTCACAGGGGCCCACCACAGCTGAGCTCAGGGCCCCCAACACCTGGCCAGGCTCCTCTAACACTCCCAAGCTCCTCACATCTGCCTGGACTCATGTGGTCCCTGCTGCTGCTATGCCAGAGATAATAGGGATGCCTAGACAGAGGCCCCCAAAGGATGAGGAAGTAAAGTATTTGTTCAGAAGAACTGTTTACTTCTAGATTTCTAAAATTCTGGGCCCAGGGTGGCGGTGGTCCACACATGTAGTCCCAGCCCTTAGAAGCAGAAGCAGAGGACAGTCATAAATTCAAGGCCACCCTAGACTGCATAATGAATTCAAGTTCAGCCTGAATTATGCAGCAAGGCCCTGGCTTGGAAAAATGATTTTTTTTTAAGTTTCTAAATTTTAAACTTGAGGGCCCGGCGGGATGGCTCAGTGGTCTAAAGCGCCTGCTTGGGAAAGCTTGGGCGGCTTCAGGGACCGCGGTTCGATCCCCGGCACCACATGCTGCGCCAGCTCTGCCCTCGGGGTGGGCTGAGCCGGCCATAAAAATGAGTGAATAAACAAATAAAGGTTCTGAAACAATAAATAAATAAATAAAATTTAAAAAAAAAAAAAATTTTAAACTTGACACACGCTTATTTTTTAACTGTGAAAGAATGCGGCCTGGGAGATGGATTGCTGGTCTCCAGTGATACTCTGGCATACTGAGGCTCTCTTTCCAAAGCTGTCTGCGCACAGGGCCATCGGTGCACACACCGTGCTGGAGTTTTCCTCCTAAGCAGGCTGATGCCTGCCTGGCAGTCCTCTGCTTCCACCTTTCTGCCCTTTCAAACTTACTGCTGGGCTCTGAGGTTGCTTCTGCCCAGGGAAGTTATAAGAAATGCTGCAGCGAACATCTCCAGGCAGCTTTCTGTGCTCTGGGAGGTTCCATAACATAAATTCCCAAAAGAGAAAGGCAAAGTCAGTGCAAGGGGTGAGCAGTCCACCTGCCACCTGCCCTGGCCTCCTGGTCTCTGGGGTCCGCATGACCACCCAGGGCTCCATGACAGGAGCAGTGTGGAGCCTCAGCTGTGGTCCTGTCTCTGGCTTTCGGCATGTGCTACATGCTTGTCTGCTGCTCATCTGCTCCTTCATTCCCCCCACCGAGCAGCACTGAGCATCCTCCATGTGCCAAGGCCATGCTAGGCTCTGGGAATCTCACCCTGAGGCTAAAATAACAGCCCTGCCCCACTGTTAGATGAAGAGATTGGATTTTTCTAGAGAGTGACGTTTGGCTGGGAACACCTTGAGAGTGCTTCAGTGCAGATACCTTTTCCCTCCCCATCTCACAAACTCCTGCTGAGTCTTCTCAGAGACCCACTCCTGGTGCTCTCTGGACCCTGCTCTCAGTGCTGCCCCCCTCCCCTGCCAATGTTCCTGGAGCTGCTTCCTGACTGTGGTGGAGACTGAGATGAGCAGACCGTTATTTCACTGACATCGCTGACATTCAGTTTATAGTGATGATGTTTACTAGGGCCAGAGTGCCTGTAATTAAATCTCTCATTTAAAGTCTCAAAAGCAAATTAGATTTTCTCAAGCATTTGGTCACTTAACCCTTAAAATATACTCACAGTGTGGGGAGCAGATGCCACCTAGGAAACCACAGATGGAAAAGACTCAGGACAAAGAAGCTGGACACACTGTGCCAGTGAAGGTCACAACAATTTCTCCCAGCTGATTGCTGAGGAGCAGGGTGGTGGGCACTGCCCTACAGCCTAGACTGCCTTAAATCTGGGACTATGACCTGGAGTGGCTCCTCTGCTTGTGTCAGACTCATGGCTTCCATCTCTCCTGCAGCACAGGGGTCTCTGGGGATCTGTGAGACTCTGGCTGTGTCAGGAAGCAGGCAGGACTCCTTCTGACGGAGGGAGGGTGACCTGAGGCTCCCTGAAGAAAAAGCCCTTTTTCTCACTGGGTACCTTTTCTTGCCCTTGTCTTTTTTTTTTTTTTTTGCCTCTGCCAGAATTCCTGGGCATCCTGATGACCCTATCCACACACCCTATCGCTTGGAGATAAAGCCTTCGGTTGCAGAAGGTGGGAATTCCCTGAACCTCCTCCCTGCACCACAGCTGCAGGACCTCTCCAGCTGGCCATACACTCCCATGGCTGCTGGTGCAGGACATGGGGCTTCTGGGTCCTGGCCGCTTCTCTACTCTGTCCTCACAGGGCAGTCAGGCCCATGGCTTCCATTTGGAGAACACAGTGGCAATAACATTGAAATCTTAGCAGCAGGAAAAATGAAGGGTGGCGCACATTCCTACCATCTTGGGAGTCCGGCGTCTAAATTCTGCTGAAATTTTCAAGAAGTACCTCCCACCTCCCCATGGAAGATCTTCCTGCAGTTATGAAGCATGATAAAAATACATGTTTAAATTAATTTTTAAGTGTAATACAGTAAAAGACATGTTAACTTAATTTCTTTCAAAGTTCTCCCCCTGTAGGAAGCCACTTAAGAATACTTGAAAGCCCTCTGCCTCTAAGAACGCATAAGGACATGACTCTTGTCTAGCGCAGGTGCTGCAAGGCCGCATCCAGCACAAGGAGGGCTGAGCATAGACAGCCGCGCATGCGCTGCACAGTTAAGCCAGTGCACAAGAGTATAAACCTTGATAACAGCCGATATATACGGGCCAGACGATAAAGACATTGCTTCCTGTTGTTGCTGATGTGGGCTCCACGTGCTTTCTTTTGCTTGGGAACCCCTTCAGCCCCACCCCACCCCACACTCCTTCCCTTTAAGCATACCCATCCACCTGTCTGGGGCTTTCTAAAGCAGTTTCAGGGGTCCTCTGTTTTGTGCGATTGTGGCTGCTTTAATGTTCTGAATTGACTCAAAATACTTACTCCAGTGTTTCATAAATAAAGGCATCAGATGAGTCCTCATCTCCCTATTCACTAGATCCACATCACACAACTCCTGTCCCTCCCCCAAGTGAGAAGTACCATGAAAGGTAAATACTCGGAGTGGGTTCAGGACCCAGATGGAGCAGCCAGGCCAGCTCAAAGGAGAACACAAAGGAGGACTTGCACATGCACTTCAGAGAGTGGCAGGGACATGGGTTAAATCTGTCCCGAGTGAGGAGAATATATTAAGGGGATTCATAGCTCTGTGTCTTTTATCGTAATAATTTTAAAAATGTAACCATGCACTGTATTTTTATTATAGTGTGTATGTTATTTTTTTAGTCTATGTAGGGAAAATGAAGGGACCCAGCTACAGTCCATTTATTTCTGGCTTTGTGTCTCCAAATGCAGCTTGTCCTGGCCTAGAGAAGGGTTCCAGGAAAGCTGGGGTTACTGGTCGTCCCTGAGAGAACAGCTGCATGACAGGAAGGAGGAACTGACAGTGTGTGTCCTGGGGTAGGTAGCAAAATGGAGGTGCACCACTGGGCTCCAGAGAATCAGGCGCTCTCCTCCCTTGCCCTCCCCTCCGCTCCGCTCCCTTCCTCTCCCTCCCTGTCCTTTCCTCTTCCCTTCTCCTGTCTCTCTATTTTTTAAAGTAAAAAATACAGATAAGCAAAGAATAAAACAAAACCTACAAATCACACTTGATCTGCCACCCAGAGACAGACAGGCTGATATTTTGGTGGCTGTTGGAATTGTTGTCCACGCAAAAATGTGCGCACACGTGTTGTCTGTCTTTTATTGGTGCACATTGCTGACACAGAGTGGTGAATCTTGTTCTGGCACACTGCCCATGCGTGGAATGTGATTGTTTTCAGCCCTGTCTCCCCCCACCCCTCCCAGAGACCACACTGTGGATGATGTTTTATAACCATTTTTGGCTCTCAGAAAAGCCATTTTCTTCATAAAGTTCCTGCACATGTTCTAAAAAGTAGCAAATATATATATAATTTTTCCTCTAGTGATAAAATGCAGAAAATTTTGTTGCTGTAGCCATTGGAACCTTTTTTTTTCCATTAAATTTTCCAACAGGTATTGTTGCTTTATTGGAAAATATTGATTTTTTGTACATATTTTAACCACTTTCCTTACTGTACTCTTGTTAATTACTTTGTACTTTCCACATTGTGAGTTGTCTTAGCTACAAATAAAGATTATTTTTTATCTTTTAAAGTTGGTGGTTCTACTTTATTTTCTTTTGGGGACCTGAAAGTAGGAAAGGAAACCAATTCTTAAAGGAGCACAGCACATCATCACTCACCCTTAGCCTTTCCCAGCTCTGCTTCCTCAGAAGCAGACCTCTTCGACCCTTGTCAATCGATGTAGGCCACCAATTACCCTACCTTGAGCCTGGCTTTTCCTCTGCAGCCAGGCTTCTGGAAAATTCCATCAGATTTAGTGTTTAAAGCATGCTTGGGCCCCTGGTGAATTCCAGGCCTTTGTGCTAAAAAGGCAAACTGCCCTGCACCAGAGCTATGCCATCCCTGATGGGGCTGTCAGGTTGAGTTCAGATGTGCAGAGCTGGCAAATGCTTCAGATATTTACTGCAAAATAAGACAGAAGAGTTTTTTCTCCTTGTGTACCTCAGCTACCCTATTTTCAAACTTGCCAAATAACTTGGTTGAATTGAGTTTCTTGCATACAAACTCTTATGTCTGGGTTTTGGGCTTTGTTCTATGGTCCAGTCTTTTGTCTTCTAATAGACAAGCTTAGCTCATTTCTGTTTACTTCTATGAAAGATACACTTTTCAGGTTATATTTCTGCTTCAAACTTTTGTCCTATAAAGGTAATCACTTGTTCAGGACATATCTTGCTATAATTTTCATCTGTGCAGTAGATTTTGGTAATGTGCCTTTTTTTATCTGTAATGTGTCTTCCTTGGCTTTTCCTCCCCTTCATTTTGTTGCATGTTTGTTCAGAGTAGAGTTTTCCAATGTGGACTCCCTGGATGTGTTGGGTTGTGTACTTCTCTGTCATGGGGCCATGCTTTACATTGTGGGATGTGGAACTGCACCTCTGGTCCCCTCCTCCTTCCAGTTAGGATGATCAAATTTGTCTCCAGATTTTGTCAATGACCCTTAAGAGGCAAAATCCTGGCTAAGACTCTTGGGTGTAGACTATGGTCTCTTTCGGTTACTCATCTCTGCAAGAGGTAAGTAATGCTGTGGTGAGGAGCTCCTGCTCAAGCAGGCGTGGGACAGGGAATAAATCAATTCTTGTAACTTTATTGCAGCTCACCAGCTGGCAGCTGTGGAGAGACTCACAGTGAATCTCTCCTCTCCTTCTGTCTTTTCAACAGCATCCCAGTGAGTTTCTCCTCTCTCCTCACATACACTGGCCCCAGTTTTCCTTTTCCTCTGTGGTCAGACCCACCTAAGTCCTTGCTTCCCTGGGTGTTCAAGACCATGTCTTTGCTCAACCTCCTTTTTATCACCTGCCTTCCTTTCCTGCAGGGTTTCAAGCCCCATCCCTCAGACCATGTCCTCAAATACGCCTTCTCTGAGCTGGCCAGTCCTGCAGATGCCCTTAGAGTGTTTAGAAGACACTCAGGCCTGGGACTATATGCAATGATGTAGCCATGTGTGGGGTGGCACAGATTAGATCAGAGGTCTGACTCATCCTTGACACATATCAGCCCACCACCACCGTTCACACCACCCTCCTTGGAGCCAAGGCCTTGATCACAGCCCATAGCCCACACCCGATGACGAGAAAGGTGTATAGAGTGGTGAGTGAATGTATGAATGAAGATGTCATTCTAGCCAGTTGTTTGGTTTACTGAACAATGGATGATACAACTTCCGACTTACATTATCATTGAGATGAAAGGAGAAAATGATTGCACTTCATGAAAAAAAATCAGGAGAAATCACTTCTGTGCATGTAACAGTCAGTCACCTGAATAACAATTACAGCAAATGTCACTGATGGCTTGCCACATGCTAGGAGTAACAAATAATCTCCAGGCTTAGCAAGCCATGACAGCATATACTTATGACCACAGTGTCAGTGGGTCAGGCATTAAGGAGACAGCCTGGTGGTTCTAGCCCAGGATTTCTCACTAAGCTGCAGTCAGGAAATGCTATGGCATGCTGCGACACTTGAACATCCTGGAGTTCCCACAGCCGGAGCCTTGTACAGAGGCACAGCCCCAGCAGGAGCAGCTTGCTGCCCCAAACTCATGGCTCCATTCCAGAGGCACAGTTGAGCTCTACTGCACTGCTTTGCTGTCATCTTGTGGTCACTTCTCATAAGGCTATAGCTCTAAGGAAAGAGAATTCATCAAGTATTCAAGAGTTCACAAGGTCTGGCCAGGTAGCTCAGAGAACTAAGCACCTGCTTAGGCAAGCTCAGGGACCAGGATTCAGTCTCTGGCACCACATGCCATGCTGGCCCTGCCCCCAGGTGCCCAGAGCCAGCAATAAGTCCAGGTGCGGTGGTACATGCCTGTAATCCAGTGTTTGGGAGGCTGAAAACAGGAAGATCACTAAGAATTCAAGCTGCATAATGAGACCCCGCACAAAGTAAAACAACAAAAAAGAATTTACACAGTGTTTGCTGGGATTACAGGCATGCGCCACCACACCCAGCTTAATTTTTTAAAATTTATTTTATATATGTTCTTGCTGCATAGCTCCGCTCATAGTGATCCTCCTATTTTCAGCCTCCCAAGCACTGTGATTACAGGCATGCACCACCATGCCCTGTCTCAGTGTCTAGCTCAGTGTACCAGGGGGTTGGTGGGGGGGCTGCACGGCATGTCGTGCCAGGGATTGAACCCTGGTCCCTGTGCTTGTCTAAGCAGGTGCTTAGTCCCCTAAGCTATCTTAGTTTATTTCAGCTGGGTGTAATAAGTTGACCACCAGTTAGAAATCTACTACACCAAGCTCCTTGTAGACAGAACTCCACCATCTTCTCCCAGGCTGACATGGAAAGGTTTGCAATCACATGAAATCTTTCTCTGGTAAATGACTTGCTTTGGGACTTCTTTTGTTGTTGAGTAGTTTTGGTTGATCATTTCATTGTCTTTCCCTGGATAACTCTGTGCTAATGATTCTGTTTCAGTTTTCCTGAAATGCAGGTTACCCTTTTAAACTGAGGTTTAAGTCTAGTTTCATGAAAGCTTTCTTTTCTATGTCTTTGAGGTTATCAGTTCTAGTATCTTCAGGACATCAGCTATTTGAGAGATCAATACCTTTGTTGCACAAATCTCTCTGACTGTCCCTCATGGGTTCAGCTCCTTGTTTGTGCCCTATTTTACTTTGGGTGGTTTCTTCCAGTTTTTCTGTGGCCACCGCCTGTCATTTCAGCTTCTTTCTTGGTTTCTCCAACCTATCATTTCTGTAATGGGCTTCTGCCTCTTTCACACAACTGAGATTTAACAGCTCCTTCTCATATCTTTTGCTGTATTAGAACCACCCTTCCCACTCCATGTGGCCCTTTTCTGAAGTTTTGCTGTTTTATTTTTCCTCTTTTCTTTAAGGACATACAAAATGTGTGTTTACACTGTTCAGCTCCCTGGGAAACTCTCCTGGAAAGGATTATCTTACTGAGTTCTGGAAGGATTTCTCTACTTCATTCCATGAAGCTGTTGGTGTTCCTGGGATAAAAACAGCAAAGAAGACTGAGAAGTAAAGATAAGACACAAAAGCTGAGGTCAGGTGCAGCCCTCTCTCTGGCTTGGAGGAAAGGAACCCTTTCGCCCATGTTCTCGGGAGGTTGATGTCAATTTCAATCTCTCTGACTAGCAACTTATTTGTGAGCTGGAACAGTTTAAGTAGCTCAAGGAGGAGCTCTTCACATTCTCCAGGCAAGCTTTGCCTTGTCCCCACATGTGTGGCCAACTTCCAGCTTCAGCTGCTCCCCACTTTCTTGAAGATGATAGCAAGCATAAAAGTACTTACTAGAAGAACCTATATGTGAAATCCATCTCTCCTGCGGCCAAATGTTAGGCTGAGAAATGCAGACCTGTAAAAGGGACATTACTTTCAACATAACACAAAAGTAACAGTGTGCAGATCCATGCTAGGGACAGTTCACTCTTTCTTTTATTTATTTTATTTTATTTTATTTATTTATTTATTTATTTATTTATTTATTTTAATTTTTTTTTTTTTTTTTGGTACTAGGAACTGAACTCAGGACCCTGCACTTGCCAGGCAGGTGCTGTGTCACACAGCTATATCCCTGGTCTAACAGCTGACTTTTACTGCCACCACAGCTGGAAAAGCAGATTTCTCCAAATTTGCTCCACAACTTGTCATTGAGCTGTTTTGGATTTGGCTTGGTGGCTCCTGTATTCTTATAATTTTTCCTAAGTAAGTGTCCCAGGGGAATGGTGTTCCCAGTCATTCTCCTCTAGCCACTGTCCAAGCACTCATGCATCCTGGCTTCTGGCAAGGCAGAGGTCACTGTCCTATGACACACAGAGTTAAGGATGGCTCCACTGTCATCATGCACCTGGGATGAGGAATGGAGAGCTGTGCAAATGCGAGTGTGCAGAGGAAGCTCAGCAAGGTGAGATGTCTGTGCCAGTGGTCGGCCCTCTAGGACAGAGCCAGAATCAAAGGCCAGTGGACTTCAACTCACCCATATTCTTCCCTGTGAAGCTGAAACTCTGGAAAACAGGAAGTTCAACTGCTAGGCTCCAGGACTCATAGATTGGAGCCTGAAATCTAACATCGTAAGCCTGGCAGATTCAGTGCTCTCATTCAGTGTCCACCAGCTGTGGTTCCGTAGAAGGACTTGGACCTGTGGCAAACTTACCAGATCCCTGGGCCAGAAGGGAGGTAAGCAGGGCCTCTTGAAGTTTGGTGATGGTGATTTGGTTTCCTGTTTGCCCAGCATAAATTTACAAGTACAATAAACTGCTGAGTTACTGTCATCCACATACTTGGGGGAAAACCAATGGTTGCAAATGTCTTATAGGGAGGAAGATTCTAGTGAAACAGCTAATGTCTCTAATTCCTTCCCATTCCTGCCAGGGGCCTACTGATCTGATTTGTAAGATTAGTCTTTCCGTTATGGAGTCACTTGGAATTCTCTTTGCCGTGGATATTCCTACACATCATTTTAAGATGCCCATGTGGGTTCTCGCTTGCCATTTCTCAATCTCACTGTTGCTCTGTGATCCCTTTCCATCTGAGATCTTTCACCCTTTTTTCAAATTCTGAGAAATTTATGTTCATTATTTCTTCAAGTATCTCCTCCCTCTCTTCCTTCCTCCTTGCCTCTCTTCTTTCTTTTCCTGTCCCCCACTCCAGGACACGGATCCCTGCATTACCACTTTTGTTTCCTATGCTCTTAGCTCTTCTGGTGCCTTCTGTGCCCTTCTCCCTCCTGCCTGGGAAGGTTCTTCAAAGGTCTTCCACCGTGCTCCTCACCGCCTTTAACCCCTCCAGGCAGTCTTCATTTTTACTTCTGTATCATTCATATGTAACGTTCTACTGCTACTGCTGCGGTGCTCAGTTCATTGCACTACTCTGTGGGGGTCCATGACCTGCTGTGTCTACTATGGGTGCAGAGAAGGTAAAGGTGAGGCCCTGCTGCCATCTCCAGGGAGTGTATGGAAAGGCAGCCATAGGGCAGAACCACAGCACATAAGCTGCATTTACTAACAGTATCTGACAACTCCGTTTAGAGTAAACTTCACACTTAGAAAGACCCAGGTTGGAATGAGTGTGATCATGTTTTAACCTCAGCCCAGGAGTGACGGAAAGGAACCCTGCAGCGACACCCCAGGTGGCAGAGCTGCTCACAGCCACCGTGAGCCATTAAGTAGCCTGGTTGAGTAGCCCAGTTGCTGCCACTGATTTAGCATGAAGGGGAGACTGGGTGGCACACAGGAGGGTAGCCCAGAGCAGAAGGGCTCCCCTCAAGGTCCCTCCTCAGCACAGCACAGAGCCGTTGGGGGACCTTGGCCCTGCATTCCAGAGCAGCTGTCCCTGCTGTGGTGTTCACTTCCTGGGGTGCAGACTGCTCCCCAAATACAGCTGTGGTTTCTCCATCCTGAAGTGGATGTTGCCCACTGGGCTGGCACCACCCTGAGGAGGCTGGGAAACATCACATGTGCACCCCACAGCTTGCACACAGCTCAGGGCTACCACCCAAGGAGCCCACGCAAGCCCAAACACCTGAGAGTGGGGATGTGGGGTGGTTTCCCAGGCATGCCGCTAGGCTGTCGGCCAGAGGGCTGGGTAAGAGGGCTGTACCTTGTACAGGTAAGAATGTATCAATTTCAGTTAATATCCTACCTGCTTGAACTATAACTTCATAAAAGAATGTTGCTTTCAAATCTTTCATAATTAAAAATGCAACTCAATTATATTTTCTTCTTGAAGGCAGACTGCACAGGGATCCGGATTATGAGGTTGCTTAGTGACCATGCAGGCAGAGCATGACTGACCCTCTAAGCCACTGGCCACCTGGGTCCTGTCTTCTGCAGTGGACATCACTACCAAGAAAGAGGACTCTTTGGTGGTGAGTCCAGTTTCAACAGAAAGTAATGTACGGGATGGCCTTCACAACTGTAGGGCAGTGGCAGCCTGATTTTCTCTGAACAGCAGGCCAGCCTCCAACAGCTAGTGCACCACATAGCAGTAGTAACTGTATTCTACTATGGTGACACAAGAATAGCATTTAATTTTTTAAAAAATGTATTACAATAAAATATACATCGTCATCAATACCCCTCAAACTCCTTCCCTCGCTCCAAACACACTTGCCTTACCTTCTCCTCTCTTTCGAAGGTGGCTCTGGCATTCTCTTTCTTGCCTTCCGTTGTGCTGTTGAGGCTTCCGCAATGTCCTCAACTGATCTGAGGCATCTACTTTTCTTGATCATTTTTGACTTGGGGAAAGAGCCACACACATTGTGGTACCAAATATAGTGAATCAGAAAAAAGAGAGTGCACCGCAACATCTCTGCCAGCCTACCTTGGTGGTGGCACTTGGCAGCAATTCCCACGACACCTTTGTCACAGCTCGTAAGATACTCATGGAGGACTCCAGCACTGCTTCTCAAAGCACCAAGAACAATGTGGCAAGTGCATATGAAGGGAGTATCTCAGGGGGATTAATGCCAAGGTGTCTAATCGTAATAAGGATTTTTTAAAAATAATTTTAACAGGGCTGGTGAGATGGCTCAGTGGCCTAAAGCGCCTGCTTAGGCAAGCTTAGGCAACTGCAGAGACTGTGGTTTGATTCCCGGCTACACGTACAGTGCCAGCCCCTCCCAAGGGCAGGCTGAGCCAGCCATAGTATAAAATAATAATAATAACAATTTAAACAGCCACTTTATATTTTGATCACACCATGTATAGCTTTTAGTATTCTTATACAACCTCCAAATGCATCAAAGCATCTTAGAAAAAGATAGGACCATTGCTTGGGTGCAGCTGCATTAGCCAAGCTAGCGCCTATGCCACCCATCTGTGAAAAGGTAGACTAGTCCTCCAGTGAGCAGATCGCATGATCCCTGTATACCAATGAGGACCAAAGCAGAGCTGCGGGATGACAATCCCAACAAGCAGTGGCATGAACATCCACCTAGCCTCTTCACCAATGGGCTCAGAAGCTGAGACCACAGGTTCATCACGGCTGGCTTGGCAGGAGCACAGAGCAGAAACTGGGTGTTGCACATGGGCTGTGCTAGTGCTCCCAGCAGGACCCAAGTCCTGTGTGCACTGCTCTCTGCTCCAAGGACCTGCTGCCCAGTGAGGACATGCAGCCCTCCCCAACGCTGCCCTCCCCAGGGTGGCTGAGCACTTGTAGTTTTTGTCCATTTGTTCTTGTTTCTAAGTGTCTCATCTGTTTGGGCTAGGGCAGTTTCACAGACTGGGTGACTTAACAACAGAAATGAATGTTTCATGGTCCTGGAGGCGGGCGTTCCAAGACAAAGGCACTGCGGTGTGGGTGTGTGGTTACCACTTCCTGGCTCATGGATGGCCCCGTCTTGTCTTTCACTCTGCTTCTTTTATAAGAATGCTGATCCCAGACCTTGTGACCCCTTTGCCTCCCCAAGGCCCCACCTCCTGACACCTCCACCCTGCAGTAGGATTTCAACCTATGAACTGAGTGGGGGAGGGCAGAACAAGAATATCGCTGCAGCACACAGAACTGCAGCTGTGCTCTCTGCCTTCCTCCTTCCCTCTCCTTCCTTTTTGAGGGTGTAATACAGGAACATTTATACAAGTTGAGTGGAATTAAAGGAACTGAAAAGATTAAGGCAAAGCCCCAACATGAACAATAGCTCAATACCATTCCCAGCCCACACCTAGGGCTAAGGGATGAGCTTTTGTAGAGCCAAGAAAATGGAACAGCTGGTCTTGTTAATTAAACTGGAAATCACTGTCACTCCCTTGGTTCAGAAGCCACTTTTGAATGTGTAAGAAAAGTTTTAATTTAAAAATGAAACAGAACTCTGCATCCCTGGACACCACTCCAGCCCACACGATTGTACTCTGCCCTAAGCTATTTCCATCCTCCTCACAGCACAAGTCTCCCAGGTTGCTGATTCCAGCCTGGCCTGCTATTCACAGCTGTTTCACAACTTGGGGAAAGTGTGTCTGTTCCCTGAATTCTCTTTTGAGCCATGAAGCATATGGTACCTCATTGATAAGTGTTTTTTTATTATGTGTTCATTTGATACCAGTATGAGCTTTGATTTTATCCTCAGCTTGGAAAAGTATCCTTAAAAATGAAAGCAACCCTCTTCACCCTGTTACTCTGTGGAGGGCATCAGACCATGATGTTACCAAGCTTTGTTTCTTAAGATCCTTCACACCACAAAGCCACCAGCAGCAATGGTGCTGCCTAACTGCTGGCAGGGCAGGGACTCCTGGCCTAGGGAGAATTCCTGGAGAAGCTCAGCTGTGGCTTGAAATCTGTGGTATGGAGCAAACCATACACATTTTAAAACTTAATACTTCTCTCCTTCCCAGCAATCCTGAGCCCCAGGGGAAGTGGAGGCCCCCTCTCTAACCAGGTAAGAGTCCCAGCTGCCGGAGCAAGCAGGTGCACCTCCACACTCCCTGTCGGCAGCATCCAGGCCTTCATGGTGCCCTGGGGACAGAGCAAAGCCTGGCTGTGCTGACCAGTGATGTGCAGCCCCAGACCCTGCTCCAACAGAACATTGTGTCTCCGACAGATAAGAAAACAAAGGTCCTGAGCTCAGCACCTTGCCGAGGTGGCACGTTTAGTGTGTGGCAGGAGTTGGTCCAAATCCACAAGGGTTTCAATCCAGTATTTCCATTCAGATGCCAACACCAAACGCCCTGTTCCTCCAAGGTGCCCAGACCCATGGGAACCACAACCTCCAGAGATCCTTGGGGAGAGCTGTCTTATTTCCTCATTCCTGGGACAAAATGCCTGACCCTCAGGGCTTAAAGGCGGGCTTATTTTGGCTCACATGGTGGAAGGTTCATGTTTGCACAGCAAGACGGAAGGGTCTGGCACAAGAAAGGTGCTCGTAACACGGCAGTCAGGAAGGCAGAAAAGGGAGGTGGCAGGGAAGGAGATGCCTCTCCCCAGCCACACCTCCAGCAACTGCTGGGCAGGCCCAAGCCCAGCCTTCTGCCACCCAAGCCCTGCCTCCTGGCACAGCACTTAAAATCAACATGGAAAAATCCAGAGAAGAGCATTACGTCCTGCGACCAATCCTTGCCTCAAAGCCTCACTAGGATTGCGGGAGACCTGGGGCACATGCAAGTAGAAACCATAATAGTAGCAAGGCAGCATAACTTCTTTTCTTGAATATCCTCTAAGACACATAGAAGTTCAGACACTTCTACAGTTTTGCCTCATGAATGGAGAGTTAAGGAGATAAACTGTTACATTTTAGGGTTGAAAAATTTTAAAGTCTATCCCTATATCTAACAATTACATGCGTTGACACTTCTGACCCCTAAATATGCACTTGCGAGTTTCCATCTCTCCCTTTCCTTCTTAAATTCAGAGATGAAGGTTCCGAGCCCAGTGCCTTGCTTGGGGTGAAGGCCTTGGGTCCAGTCCCTCCCCAGAAGTGAATTTTATATAAATATTATCTCTTAACTCAATGACCAGGGCAAGGATTCCCCTCCAGTCTGTTTTTATGGGTGCATGATTAAAGTTACATAAATAAAGCAGGAAGTCACCAATAATTCTTTTTTTTTTTTTTCAGATTGGCAAATCTTGTTCCTATGAAAACATGAGTCAGGAGTGACTTAGACCTTCTCAGTAGCTGAGACCCCACTTCGAGGCGGAGGGTCCCTGGGAAGGGAGCACAGAGGGTGGCTAGGGCCTTCAAGAGTAAGGTCATGCCCTTCTACTCACCTAGGAGTGGGTGGGGCGCACCAGGACTCGGAGTGTCTTCCACTCTGCCCTGGACAGAACTCATACAGTCTTTCACATCTACTCAGCATTTAACTTCACAGTGGGATACAGGAAAGAAATACCATAGAAATACATGGAAGACAAGCAGTGTTTATCTTCCAAGTAAGCTCATCAGGCTTACAGAGTGTCTCATTTTGCTTTACTTTTTAATTGATCATTTTTGTATTACTGGGGACCAATCCTGCTTTCTCCCCTTTCCTATAATGGATTACTGAGCATTCATACAGCTCCAGTGTCAGGTCTCCTGGTAGGTGTGGTCACACATTCCTTTCAGAGCCATGGGACGGGGAGAGGGTGCTGCATAGAGGGCTCAGGGAGGAAGCTGTCTGGTCAGCGGCAAGGACCGGCAGGTCATGAGATGCAGGGCAGGGGTGCTCCTGCAGCATGGCCTGGTGAATGACAGGAAGCCGAGGGCCTTCTTGTTCCTGTCTGCCTGAGAGGAGTGACCTGCTGTCCCCACATCGGTACACCTGACATTCCCCAGCTCTGAGCTGTCTGAGACCTGGAAGAAGCCACACACCTGCAGGTGCTCACAGGAGTCTTTATTAGCCCAGCCCCACCTCCTGGGAGACAGAGAGCAGGCCAAGGCACGCAGTCCTCAATTGGGTCCTGCCCATGCGGCTGACACTGCTGTGCCTGTGGTAGGCAGATTGAATAGTCACTTCATGGCCTGCTTTCCTCAGGCACAAAGTTTCATGGGAGGAAAGGCTGCTGCCACAGGGCTGAGGTCCAAGCCATAGGACCCAGGCATGGTAGAACAGAAGCCAAGTACTAAGTGGTGCAGGAAGCCCCAGCATGGGCCCTGGGGTCACACCCACCACCTTCCCATGGTGCAAGCCCCTGCCTAACTCAAAGGTTCTTCCAGTCAATACTGTGCACAGAACACACTCAGATGCCTTGGGACCATGGGGTTTGGTGGGGTGCAAGGACTCAGGTGTACAGAGCCTGGCACCCAGCAGCACTGCTCCATCCTGAGGCTTTGGCTAGGAGTGGAGAGCCCGATAGGCAGGCCGTTTCTCTGTGAAGAAGCTTTTCAGCAGCAGCACTTGGCTGAAGCTCACCACAAACAGGGCAATCGTCTCACCGATAGACCAGTAGGAGACTCGGCTATGGAGGTCTTCAGCTCGGGCTCGGTCCTGTGCCTCCCGGAGCCGGTAATGTGTCTGGGAGTCTATCACTGTCTTCAGAGCCTCGTGGATGGTCACACAGGCAGACTCCATCTGGGCAGAAGACATAAGCAGTCACAGTGCTGACCTGAGACACAGCGGACAGCAGCCAACTGCCCATCTGTCGCTGACATCAAGGGAGCCCCTAGTGCCAACTTGTTGTCTGTGCAACGGGTCTACCCAGTCCTGCTACTCAGAGGACAAGACCCACTTGAGACCCAGAGATGGCAACAACTTGCTGGTGACACAGTCGGGAGGTATCAGGGTCAGGACCTGGATCGACTGCGTCCTGAGCCCATGCATGTGAGCACTGCCCTTTCTCTTGTTTAATCCTTGTGAAATGTGGACATGCATGTCACTATCCTCATCATCAAGCAATGCTGGCTGACTATGCAGCCCATACACTAATGGAGAAACTGAGGCTGGAACATATATCGCTGGAGTACAGAGCTAACACAGCAGGGCAAACCAGACCTCAACCATTTGGACTGCCTCACACTCCTGTGGTGCAACTGATACCCAGAGTTTTAAGTATTAATACAGGCTGGAAAGGACAACTTCTCAGGTCACAAACATACAAAGACACAGGTGTGCATACCTACACCTAAGCTCACAACCTACTTCACAAATTCCTGCACTGCTAAAATACTGTGTGAAAGTAGGAACTTGGAAAATACCCTGACCAGCACCTTGAGAGCCCACTCCATCCCAAGAACCCTGAGTACTATGCTCACAAACATTGAAAAACAACTTTCCCAAGCTGGCTGTGGAAGTGACAACCTGCAGGACCAGCCAAGTGCCCAAGGTGCTGAGAACACAACAGATGGCAGCCAGATGACACCAGCTGTGCGGTGGTACCAAACTGGACGAATATGAGCATGAAGCAGCTTGCTGCTTAGGGCCCATGCTGATCTACGCCTTTGTCCTGGCCCTGTGGGACCCTGAGCTGTGAGAGATGAGTGGGTATGGGTGTAGCTGGAAGTCACTCCATAGCAGATGAGGACACATAGCTTGGCATCCTCAGAACCTGCCTAGTATATGGACAACTATCCCCAGCCATGATGCCAGGTTGCAGATGTCACTATGCACCCACAGTACCTCAGACCCAGCCTCAAAGGCAAACTGCTTGCAATACACTGCATAAGAAGCTGCAGAACCCATAGTCATGAGACAGGTCTGCCCTTTTTTGAGCCACTAGTGCCCTCTCCACTGGCCCTGCAAGAGCTGTAGTGCCCCCCAGCTCCTGCTCTGGAAAGCTGGGGTTTCCTCTGTGTCTGGTGGCTGCTCCTTTGGGGACCTGTGGCATCAGCAAGAGGTGGAGGGGCATCAGCAGTAGGAAGGAGCCCATTGTGCTCCAACAGGTGTCCCAAGGGTGCCTGTACCTTCTCAGCAGCATCCTGTGTGTCTGAGCACTACTACACAGCACATACAACCCAAGTATGTATCCAAGCACCTCCACATAACACATATAGCCCTCTCTTGGGACAGTGTCCTCAGCCCACAAGCTGAGAAGGTGGAACCCACAGACATCTGACACGAGAAAGGAGCAGATGACCCCAGAAAGCTCCTGACACAGGGCTGGCTGCAAACGCTGACCTCCAGGCAGGGCCACCTGGTGCAGATCAGCCTGCTGGCACTGGTGAGCTTGCTCCTTGCTGTCATGGCACATTGCTATCGCAGAGATGGAGCAGGGCCTGAGATGAGAAGGAACTAGGAAGAGGACACTGTGGGAGTCAGGCTACAGAAACCTGAGTCTCAGGTAAGCGGAGACAAGGCTCACTGGAGCCTCCCAGGACCAACCTATGATCTGGACACAGGTGAACAGCAAGGCAGGCTGATCCCACACATCTACCACCTGGAGGTCCTGGGAGCCAGGACAGACCACAGCCAAAAGATTCTACAGGAATTTCCAACCAGGCCCAGGTCCACTAATTCATTCAAATATCATTTAAATGCCTACTTGTCCTCCAGGCATTTCCAGGCAGGAAGTTCTGGGAATCCAGACTGATGAGGCAGTCACACACAACTAAGAGGAAAGTTAGCCAACTGGAATGAAAAGTGCAAACCACTAACCAGAGGGGAGTGCGGGGCTATAGGAACCCCTAGGGAAAGGGGCCAATCCTATTGGATGGAAGAGGGGCCACCACAGAAAGCCCAAGCTGCAACTTGACAGGGTGTCAGTCTCAGAAGCACCAGCAGCATGGGCCTGGACATCACCAGGTCACCACAGTGCTGCCTGAGATAAGGCCTCCACTTCTGGTCACTGTGTTAGGGAGGAGTGGATCTGGAGTGCTGAGGTCAGGGGACTCAGTCATAAAAGAGACCACCTGCAATTAGTGTGAGGGATGGACAAATGGGCATGCATGCATATGTGCATGTCATGGCTGTGTGTGCATACATGTGCATTAAGTATGCAGATACACACATATATACACACATGTCTTTATTCCTAGAAACCCACACAGGCTTCTGTTTATAAATACCAGGAAAGCACTCACTTGGGCTTCCAGGCCAGAATCCCCTTCTCCAGCTTCTTTCTGTCACAGTGAGGAGCTACACGTGCACACTGGATGAGGCAGACTGGGCCTCCTTAAACCAGACAGCCTGGGTTGGATGTAGCAGTGCTGGGCCACAACTTCTCAACACTGCCACCCTGAGACCTCTGGGGCACAAATCACATCCAGGCCCTATGCTCACCTCCAGGAGTCCCAGATGCTCTGACAATGAAAGCCTATTTCCTCGTCTGCTGAGGTCCTAGCAGCTCAAGTTGGAAAGCGGCCTTTTCCCTTGTCACTACAAAAATGTTGTGCAGACCCCAGCCTACTTCTAGGGCAACAGAGATAGCAGCCACTGAGTACAAAGTGTTCACGCCCAGCCGACCAAAACCAAAGGTCCCCACTGCCATGTCTGCTCCGCTTGTGACCAATACACTCCTAGCAGCTGGTCAACTCACTTCCCAGGAAGCCTACCTGGCTCTCGCATAAACACTGCTTGGACCCTCCAGACTCCTAGTCCAGCAAGTTCTGCCCCTGGCTACAGGGCCACAGTAAACTGGCCACACTTTGGGCTCAGCAGTAGGTTGTGTGAACACCTGCACAGATGGACCGGGCTCTAGACAGAACCCAAAGAGCTACAGAAGCGGCAGAGATGCCTCTGCTGAGGCTGGACAGGAAGAGGGAGGGGCTTCCAGAAGCATGGAGGGAAGCCTGAGCCACTCTCCCCTGTGACAGTCACACCCTAGGGCTCCGACTCAGGAGAGAATTCCCTAGGACCTAATTCATCACATCCTCCTCCAAGCCCACCCTGTGCCGTTCACAAGGCATCTTCAGCTCAGACTTGGGATGCCTTCCAAGATGAGGTTGTTTTGATGGCTGCGGAGGCCACTGTACATAAACTCTGCCCTCAGCTGGACACACGAAGTGACCCAGTCACACCACAGCCACCTGGGGGACTTGGCCTCTCCAGCAGCCAGTGCAGAGGCAGAAGTACACGTCTGTGCTGCCAGTGCAGCTTTCAGGAAAGAGGGTGGATATGGCAACCCCAGGACTCCGTGAGATGCCCAGCTACAGTCATAGCTGCCCAGGAGGGCAGCCAGGCCTGACCTGGCCTTCAGGGACTCCACATCCCTGGCCTCTGCACTAGAATAAGCATAACAAGGGACAGTTGATCCTGTCTTACAGGTTCCTCAGGGTCCTGACAGTCATTCAATAAACACTTGGTGAGCTGTTTTCAGCACCACACCTCCCTCACTGGGAGAATACAAGGGAGATTCCAGAGTCCTGCCCACAGGAAGCATCAGCCTGCAGGGAGGGAACGGGAAGGGACAAGCGGGAAGGGTTGATGAAAAGTGGGAAAGCAGGATGAAGGAGGAGGGAGGGTCAGGTCTGAATAGGTGCCAGAGCAGGCTGCAGGACTGGGTGGCTGAGTCCCAGAGCCTTCCAAGGGGCCCAGCTAACAAACAGCAGGGAAGGTAGATGGGGGGCAAAAACGTTTAGGGCCAGCCATGTGGCCCTGGCACTAGGGGCTGGGGGCTCACTCACCTGGGTGAGAGCCGTGACCTTGTTCCCCATGTCTGGGAGAATGGGGGGCTCATCGCCCACTTGGAAGTCAAAGTACACAGTCTTGTGTGAGAAGGTGGAAAACTCATTGCTGAAGCAAAACTGGTAAACGCCCCTGAGCGTGGTGTGGTAGGTGAAGCTGTCATATTGCTTTTTAGTTTCCCTGTAGATGACATTGCCCAGCGGGTCCTCCACATAGCAGTCGACATCATAGTGGCCTCCGGTGATGACCTGAAACACAGACAGTGAATGTCACCGAGGGACAGCAATACTTACTGCACACTGACCACACCTCACAATCAGACCTTGCAGACTCCTGTCACTGAGCTTTAGACACACTGCTGCCAAATGGCAGGGCTGAGACTTGAATCCATACCTGCCTCACCCCAAAGGTTTTGCTCTCAGAAGTTAGTCCCATTCTACCACAGACAAAAACTAAGATTCTTGGGGCCCGGCAGGATGGCTCAGTGGTCTAAAGCGCCTGCTTAGGAAAGCTTAGGTGGCTGCAGGGACCGCAGTTCTATCCCTGGCACCACATGCTGCGCCAGCCCTGCCCTCGGGGCAGGCTGAGCCAGCCATAAAAATAAATAAACAAACAAAAAGTTCTGAAACAGGAATAAAATAAAATAAAATAAAAAATTCTAAAAAAAACCCCTAATATTCTTAATGATACACACAATAACAGAGCTGTAATCTGGCATGAGCGTTACTGGCTCCATCTCTCAAACACAAAAACACCAGTATACAGTGGGAATAAACATACCCCACATGAGTGCTGTGCCTAAGCCAGGGAACAAGGCTCTGACACCAGGAGGAAGACAGGTGGAGGGCATAGCCCCCAGGCTCTGCCATGGTAACTGGGCAAGTGACCTGGTGGGCAGGCAAACAGACAACACAGGTCCATGGACCTTACTGCACAGTGGGAGGCTGGGGTGCAATATGACATTTAATGTGCTCAGCAAGTGCCAGCTAACCACTGGACAACCTCAGGCAGCACACACCCCTGAGGACGACAATGGAGACGTGGCCTCTGGCTCTGAGCCACCAAGACAAGATAGGTGCAGCACACACTGCACCTACTGCTCTCCCTGCTAGTCAGAGATAGACGCCCCAAGCTGGGGTCACTTTGCTTTCTGAATGGGTCCAGTAGCTGAATGCGAGACACAGGGGAAGCTTCATGGAATCAGCCAGCGGCAGGGGTGGGAGACCTCAGCATCATTAGTTCAAACTCCCCTTCACACAAAGAAAACTAAGACCTCCAGAGGCCACAGGGCAAAGGTGTAACTTGTACTCCACCTGCCCCCACACCCCGCTGTGAATCAGGGACCACATCACCTTCATTCTCACAGCTGGTGCGCAATCCAGTGCTGTGTCCCCCTGTTCCCAAACTAAAACTGCCCAGGCAAGTTACTGCATGTTTTCAGCAAGCTCCGTGCGAGGTATCAGCGTCTCTGCAGCTGAGTTTTCAAGCCCATGTGAATATCTCTTGACAGGGGACTATGTTTAGATGGGGACCAAGTGACATCTTAGGCTGTCGAGCACACAAGGACCACGTTTTTGTTATTATGCTTGGGTTGCCTGTGTTAACACTGACACAGGAGAAGTGGACAGTCTGGTGACACACCTTAAGTCCGGGAGCACTGGCCTCTCTCGCGAACTGGCTGCCCCATCCCTCCTGCCGATACCCACTCATCCCCGACCATCAGCAGTCGACCCTCTACTGCGGCCCTGGTCATCCCTGGGGCCGCGGCTCCGCCTACAAGGTCCCCAGGACCTGACCAGCAGCTGGGCCCAGACATCTCCGGGAGGCGGGACAGGCGCGGGCTCCCCGTGTCCACTGCACCTCGGGGTGGAGGGCGAGGTACACGATGCGGGGAGCAGGTCGGAACCCACATCCTCCTCGGGCCGCAGGGTCACCCCGGGTCACACGCCCGCACCTGGTAGTCCAGCGACAGCCGCACGCCCTGCTCCACCTCCTCGTGGAAGCACTGCCGCGCGCTGTCCGGCAGCTCGAAGGTGAGCTCAGCGCCCTGCAGCCGATTGGCGCGCAGCAGCAGGAGCTGGAGCAGGAGCAGTGCAGCGGCGGGTCGAGGAGCGCAGCCCATAGTGCTAGGCTGTAGATAGACCCGGAGAGCGGAGAGCGGTTGCGGGAAGACGTGGCACTGCGGCGGCGGCGCTTCCGGGCGGGCGGGAGGGCGGGCACCAGTGCGCAGGCGCCAGAGGTGGGGGCATGGGCTCGACTACCGCACGAGCACAGTCTTTGGAATAGGCGGAGTCAAGCGGTGAGCGCTGACCTGGACTTGCGCGTGCGCGTGCGGAGTGCGAGGCGGGTGGCCTGGGCCGTCGAGCGCAAGCGCAGTTCCGCTCGCCAGCGCAGCTCCCGGCCGAATTCGCTGTTGTCGTCTGCGCCTCTCTAGAAAGCAGTCTTCTTGTCGTCCAGACCTAGGATGCATAGCATCTAGGGTGTAGGAACACGACACCCATTAAGCCTTTGTACCTTTTTACTTCCTCTACCTCCTTTTCCTCCCCCCTTCCTTTTTTCCATCTTCTTCCCTGGAGAATGAGCCCAGGGTCTTCACACAGTCAGATCCCTAGCCAGCTCTCCATGGCCATCACTGCCTTTTATATCTGTTATTTTGAGGCAGGGTCTCTTAAGTCACTAAGTGGCCCAGGATGGACTTGAACTTGTGATCCTCCTGTCATCCAGAGTGCTAGGATGACCGACCTGCACTAATACTCATTTTCATCCCCATCCCCTTTTCAAGGTGTGACAGGGTGGGATTAAGATTTCATGTAGCACCTACTTGGGAAAACAGCAGACGTGCGCTTAGTGGCCTCACAGAAATGTGAGCAGAGGCAGATACCTTGGATTACGCCAGCAGTAAGCGCTGATTGAAATTCTTTTTTGGATAAAACTCAATTTGTTTTTTCTTTCACTTCCCCAAAGAAACTGATTTACTGTCTTTTCATGATTGCTGACTTAAGATTTCTCATTCTAATTGTAATTGCAGGGGTCTGTGTTTTTATATGCACTAAAATCCTAGAAATAAAATGGAAAGGCATAATGTAGTATTGCTACTCACTAAAGAATTTTTTCAGAAGAAGATTTTTAGATGTGGTTGATTTGAGCATGAAATGTCCTACCCATGTATCCCTCGTGGGTATTAGACTGAAGTGCTTATTAGCAGGTGCATTTGGCCCTGGATTAAGGACCACTGCATGTGAGTGCAGTGTGTAGGCTGTGACACAGTGCACATGTCGCATAGTTCTTAAATGTGCACTGGCTTGTGCTAAACTTGGAAGAGTCGGGTAGCAAATACCTTGATGTTCTTCCCAGCCTCTGTCCTACTTTTCAGTGACTGGGAGGAAACATGGAAGTAATCATCTAGATGCATCCAGTGGGAAAACACAAAGATGCCAGAGTAGGACTGCCTTGGCCAGCTGGACTATTAGGCTAAGACCAACAAAAAGAAATTCTCCTGGGTTAAATATTAAATGGTGTGCCCAAGTTCCAGGTGTGCACTTGCATGAGTTCCAAGGAGGGGAGCCCAGGTCACAGCAGCCTTGGTCAGAGTCAGCAGGTGTAGTCTACAACACACTAGATGTGAGACCAGGGATGCCTACACTGAAGAAAAGAGCAGGGCTTGAGCTGGGTGGAGAAAGCACAGCATGGCTTTGGCAGATATCATATTGTTTAGAAAATATTGGCACCAAGGGCAACTGTCTCAATGTAAAAATGAGCAGAGGTTATCAACGAAATGGGGGAAATGTTATGGGACAATAAATAGGAGATCTGAATGACAAATGACCAGGACGGCCTGTCAAACAAGACAAAGCTAGAGGATAAAGGACTTACTGTAGAAACAAATGATGGAAGACAGTGTTAACTCTTAAAGAGTCTATGTGGCTGCAGTCCCAGTGCCTGCTGTTGAGCACTACCACTGTTCCATCACAGTTCCATCACAACTACCTATACATTTCATATGCTTCACATTGATCAAACCCTAGAGTAATCAGGCCAAAAAAGGAGAAGGGTTTCTTCCCATTTGACAAGGAACAAAGAGCAAGTAGCACAGGGAGTTGGATTAAATGACATTTTTTTGTCTTTTGCTGTGCTTCAGTGACTTAAGCCAACAGTAATTTGTAACTTGTTCTGTCTTAGTGGGTTATCAGGCAGTCTTTCCACTTCAGGGTTTTTTGCCAAGGTTGATTAGGTAGCTGCATGGGTACTGGAGGGTCCTCTGGGCTTGGAGAGCTCAAGACTGGATGTAGGCTGCAGATGGTGAGGCATCTTCTCACTTAGAGTAGGCCATGCAAATTTCTTACTTGACAGACACAGGAGACACCCCAAGGGGACCAAAGCAAAACACTAAAGACTTCTGAATCCTCACTCCAGAACTTTCCAACATCATTGTCTCCAGGTCTGGTAGCCAGAGCAAGTCTCAAGACTAGCCCAGAGTCCAGGGAGATGAAGAAGTAGATCTACCTCTAGAGGGCAGGATCGCCCAGTGTTGTTGCCAAGGAAGTGCCTACTAGAATGGGAGGAAGTTTGCTGCGGAGCTCAAACTCATGTCTGTGGGAACCCAGGAATTGAGCCCAGCCTACCCAACTGTGAAGGCGCTTCACTTCCCACCAAGCACATCATTTCCCATGCATCAGGCTTTGTTGTTCTCTATGTTCCATGTGGCAAACTTGGCCCTAGACCTGAATCTGACTCAGAGGTGTATCTCAACTCAGCATAAGAAATGACTTTCTGTCACTGGAGGAGCTCCCTGAGAAGGAAATGATCATATGTAGGAAACATTTAATACCTGCAAATATTCAGGCAGAGAGAGGTTGAAGTTGATCAACCACTGGAATCCATGAGAAGAAAAGATTCGAGAATCAGGTGCCAGACTGTGGATGACCTCTAAGTTTCTTTCCAAACTTTGTATTCCTCAAAATATGGTAAAGGGTACTAAGAGTGGAAAAACACTTTTTAAAAAGGTATTATATGTCCATGTTAGTCCTGAGAGGACTCCAATTAAGAACTTTCAAAACAAGATAAAAATGAGTATCTTAATAGGTGCATTTAAAATCACATGACAAATATCAACATCTACTTACAAGAAAACCCTTTAGAGAACCACTTATAACGGAGCACTTAATGTCACAAAGTGTCTACATAAACCCTAGAGCAGACTTCACAATTAGAGATAAACATCAAAATCTTTCCCTTTAATATTGAGAACCACATGTAGGTGGCCTGCTTTCCCAATTGCTGCCCATAGCTGCTACAAAAATTCTAGGTAAAAAGGCAAGGCAAGAAAAAATAAAAGGATAAGGACTGGAAGCATGAATTTGGGCTGTGCTCATGCGTGAGAGGATACAGGAGGCAGAGGGTCAAAAGTGGTGCAGAGGGTGTTTTGTGAGTAACCACTGTAGTTTAGTGTCACTGAACTGCATGCCTATTTTCTATAATTTCTCATGCATTTTAATTTGGTGATTTTAGCAGGTTGAAAAGGGGAGTACTGCAGGATAAGGATGTGGGCAGCCCAGGCTGTGCTCTAAGAAGACTACCATCATCCCACACAACAGAGGCACTTTCTAGCCAGGTCAGTATTACCCATGTCTCATACACATAGTTGATGCTGAGGATGGAAAGCAGGGTATTCACCAAATGTAGCTTGACAAAGAAGAAGGAGAAGGAGAAGGAGGAGGAGGAGGAGGAGGAGGAGGAGG
>PVJA010003531.1:0-94196 GCA_004027025.1 Myocastor coypus | reverse complement strand
CAAATAAATAATTGGTAAAGTGAAAAATTAAATAAGATCTACCCAGAAAGATGAAACAGAAAATACAGTACTTGGGTCCAAACCCAATTGTTATTATTGCTAATTGACTCTAATTTCTTCAAATGAGACAATCATTGGCATCTTTATCAAGAACATTTGATAAGCTAAGCTTTAAAAGCAATGCAGGTGACACAATTCTTAGGCAAGAGAGCAGTATTCTTTCCCAGTTACCTTTTCCCATGCACAGATAAAATAATCCATAACTTTTGCATTTACTTTACGATTTTGCATGTTGTTATATAGGAAATGTAAACAATAGCTTATAATACTTTACATTATTGCTTTCCTAGGACATTCAAAACTATCTTACAGTATTTCAAATGGGAGTCACAATGAGAGATTATGCTGTAAATTTATTTCATATTATAAAATTAATAAGAGTAGTAAAACATTTAAAATAAATAATTTGGCTTAAACATCCATATAGGATATACTACTATAAATTTCACTGTTAAAATTTCCAAAATTTCCCTAAATATATGAAACAAAGGGCAAATTCAACATTCTACCTAAATGACTTCCTCTGCTGATCAAGTGCTTGAAATCAATATTTTTCTTCATATCAGCTCACCATTATGACCGGACACAACTGAAAAGCTGAGGACCAGAAAAATCTCTTATAAATAATTCAGAGTTATCACTGAAAAAAAAATTGTTTGATACTGCCAACAAAAGCAATGTTTATATTTTTATGTTAAAAAATACATGTTTGTCTGTTTTTGTCTTTCCCCAGCTTTTAAAGCTAACCAATCTCATTTTATTGTATTAATTTTCTGATCTAGCATTTATAACTAGTCCTCATATGTTTTTAGCAGGTCATTCAGGTACATAATGAAATTTCTTCAAGATTTTAAGCAACTATAAAATCCCTGTGAGAGAAATGAAGTAATTTAAATTAAAATCCACCCGAGCTTTTGCACCTCTGTAGAAACTCTGGGTCCAGTGATTTGACAAAGAGCTATTGGATCAAGGTTTCCAGAAAAGATGTAATTGGGAGCGGGTCACTTTTAGCCTGTGTTCTCATTGTCATTGAATGACTGCTCTTGGACTGGACTTCACATAAGTATAAATTTAGAGATTTAAAAAAAAATTGAGACCATGGCTCTAATGATTACAGTACAATGGATCTGGATTATGGAAGAGAAGAGTCTTTCAAATAACCTTCTCCCTGCTGTAGGCTACTGAGTATCTAACCTGGGGAAGGAATCCATCCCATGAGTACAATGTCTTACTAAGGTGGAGCTTACTAGGGAGCATATCTTGAAATGGCCCTTGGTAATTTGTGAATTGTTATCTGGCTAGGAGCTGCTGGTTAGGTCCAGATGAACAGAAGCTGCTACAGACCTCCCCATATGCCATATTGGTATTTTATACCTATGCCCAGAGGACCAATATATCTCTTCCAAAGACTGACTGTGTACAGATAATGAGTAATTTCTTCTTAAATGATATTGTTTTTTATTTTTTTATTAAACTTTTTTTTTCTTAGAATTTTATTTTATTTATTTATTTATTTTTTCTTGTTTCAGAACCTTTATTTATTCACTCATTTTTATGGCTTGCTCAGCCTACCCTGAGGGCAGGGCTGGCGCAGCATGTGGTACCGGGAATCAAACCGCAGTCCCTGAAGCCACCCAAGCTTTCCCAAGCAGGCGCTTTAGACCACTGAGCCATCCCGCTGGGCCCCTTAAATGATATTGTTTTTTAAATGATTAATTCTTTATTGAAAACAAACATCAATGTTTAGTGATTTGTATGATCTTGCATACCTATATCTGTTAATCTGAGCAAGAGATCTGACAATAAAAATGCGTAATGTAACAATCATTGTTAATTTTCTTTTTTTAAAATTTTCTATTCTTGTTTTGAAAATCTGTATGATATGTATCATATGTTACTGTTTTTGTCTTTGTGTTTTGCTATTTGTTTTTGCTGTGATTTTTTGTTTTTGTTCTTTAAATCAAATTAAAAAAATTACTTAGTCGTTTAATAGTTTTAAATTAATGTTTCGTTTAAGAACAAATTACCAGGTATGTTGTAGGTTGATTTAGGTCCTAGATCCTTATGAAAGTTCCCTAGAGATTTACAAGGACATGCTGTGGCAAGCTCTGTGTCAATTGCGTGATCCTTTGGCTACGATCTGAAGTGTGGTCCAAACTGACAGGCACTTTTCAGCACTGGACTCAGATCTCAGCTTTAAGCATACCTGCAGCTTGTAGTTTAGAGAAGCACTCAGCCCAAATATTATAAAGACTTTTGTTCCTGCCACTCTGGTAGCCTAGAACATACCAGAACCTACTTATTTAAAAAAAAAAAAAATGAAGTTACAAGAACATAGAAAATCCGCTGAAGCCAGGAACAAACCACAAAAGCATGGAATATTGGAGATGAATTATGGTCCTTCCTCATTTATTGACTGAAATCCATTCCTGCAGCTAGGTTATTAAATAAGTTGGACATATATGAGGAACTGTATATGTTATGTACATTACAATATTCAGAACAAAGAAATGGTCAAAGGAAACCCCACCTTGATGACTTTTCTTCTATTTGCATGACTTTTACACACAGTACTGTAATGTATATCAGAACACAAAACTACAGTACTACACTGAACCATATAACCAGCAAGAATTGTACTACTATATAAACAAAGTACGCTATATAAAACGACACTGAGGTTACATGAACAAGATATGGTCCTCAGTCTGAGCAGTGGGTACAAAGTCCAAACAGCGTGCCTCTGCTTTCAGTCCAAACAGTCACTAAAGAGTTCACTCTGAACCAAAATCAAGAAGCTTATATTCATATAATTAGAATTCTCAAAGTAGAAGTAGGTAGGCAATAAATATTTAAAGATTTAAATATTCTAAATTTAGTTGAAATTATAGCACCACATTTCCAAGAAAAATGAATGTTTAAACAAGAAATATGAATAAAATCATACCTCTTTGTGAAAGGAGGAATGTCTGTAGTCAGATTTCTGACTAAAGCCTGAGCTGTGGATGCGTTGACTCATGATGGGAGAAGACCACAGGCACACTGTGGCGAAAGTCTTCTTAAATAAAAGAGGAACCCAGATAAGTACCTGCCTGGCAAGTGCAATGTCCTGAGTTTAATCCCTGGTGTGTGTGTGTGGGGGGGGGAGAATGAAAGAAATAAAGAAAGAAAGAAAATGAAAGAAAGAAAGAAAGAAAGAAAGGAAAGAGAGAGAGAGAGAAAAAAAGAAAGAAAAAAGAAAGAGAATCCATAAAAGCTGAGCTTCTAAGAAAGGGCAAATTAATACGAGTTGCACATATATGAACATTCCTGCCCTTGACAATACTTCCTGTTAATGTTATCAAGATAGTTGATAAGGAAAATATTTGTTCTGGCTTAGCTCTAAATTAGATTAAAGCTGAACATAATTTCTTACTGTTTATGATTATCGCCCAGTGCACATGGGCCCCCAAATTTGAACATGACCTATTTGCATGGTACTATAACTGCAATTTGTCAGTTATAACTCTAAGTAGAACCATTTTAAGTTTCCCCTAGGTATCAGAAAGAAAACTCTACACTGTTTTTATTTTTATTTTTTAATTCACTATTAACTTACTTGAAAATCAATAATAATTATATAGCAAATTAAAAATTATAGACAAATATTGAAATGTGAAAACATAAAATGTAGGCAGAGTGAATTTTAGAAAAATATTTCTGAAATGAATATGTAACATAAGATTAATAATAGATTTCACATTGTAAAAAATATGTACAAATTTATTTATTTATTTATTTATTTATTTTTTGCAGAACCAGGGATCAAACTCAGGACCTTGCATTTGCCAGGCAGGCACTTGTGCCTCTGAGCTATCCCCCTGGCCCCTAACACTTTTTTTTTTTTTTACAAATTTAAATGAATATGACAATAAAAGTTGTCTAAAATAAACATGAAGAAAGTTTATAGATCTGTCATATAATACTTCATTCTGTGCCAAAATCAAGAAACTTATATTTATATAATTCAAATTCTCAAAGTAGAAGTGGGTAGGCAATAAATATTTAAAATTTAAAAAATTCTAAATTTATTTGAAGTTTAGCACCACATTTCCAAGAAAAATGAATGTTTGAACAAGAAATATGAATAAAATCATACCAACATACACAAAAATGAAGTTGTCTAAAACTAATTTTAAAGAAAAATATCATTAAAGGCCCTACATAGAAAAAGATATTAGCTATGGAAGAACAAAATTAAATAGTATATTATTCCACATTTAGCAAAAGAAAGAGTAAGTGGGTAAGAGACTAAACTTATCTATTCAAAGGACTGAAAGAAAAAGATCAGTTGTCATTGAATTTTATACTTAGCAAACATACCTTTGAAAACAAAAAGTAAAATATTTTCTAGTTATACAAGCTTGAAATATCCTAATACCCCCAGATGTAGTATATAGAAAATAACAAAGACTATAATCCAGAGGGCAAGAGAAGTTGCTGTATAGTCCTGGATAAAAAATGAAGAGCTCATAAAATGGTAGTTATACAGGACTATGTAAAATACATTTATATTAGATGATACCATTTAAAAGATCATTGAAGATTTCTACAAAATGGTATCAACCTGTGTCAGGTTGTATACATATTTTTCACAGATAGATAGATAGATAGATAGATAGATAAATAGATACATAGATAGATAGACAGATAGATAGATACATAGATAGATTTCTTCCATTGACTTTATATTACTTCTTCCTTGTCAAGGAAGAACTAATGTAAAGTCAATGGAAGAAAATGGAAATACACTTTTTAAAGTTTCTAATACTAGGAGAAAATATCATATGTCTTGTAAGTAGATTGTAGGTCAAAGAAACAGTATAAATCATAAGACAAAATTAAGCAATATTCAGGAAATTAATTAAATGTTAATTAATTCAAAAGTAAATTAAATATTTCAAAATAGTATTCAAAAATTAAAATTAAATTGTGAGTCCAACTATGAGGCTAGAATGTAGTGTATAATATGTACAAATCTGTGATCAATTCACAGTACTCATACAGTATTTGATTAGGTTAATATATACAAAAATATCAACTAAGAAAAATTTTTATGATAGTAAAGAATTACTAAGAATAAAACATAATAAAATTACTGGAATGGCAAATAAATAGCCAGCACTTCTAACAGTTTGGGGATAGGATATTGCACCAAGTTCTAGTATGTGATGAATGTGGACAGTGTCCATGACACTTACTGATGACTAGGTGTCACTTGTGGCACTGAACTACTGCTATTTCCTTGATATCTACACTGTAGACCTGGACAGAATCACAAACGATAGAGTGCAGAAGTCCATTTGTAGAATATGCTGATGGAAATATTTTGCTGCTGTACACAAATGAATAATTGAAAGACTGCTTTTGAATATCTCTTTTTCTCCTGTGTTTAATGGTTTGCCCTATCTGGTGAGTTCTTTCCATTCTCAGCCTGTGTAGTGTTAGCTTTGCTGTCATGAAATTCTTTAGCTGTTCTTTGTCATGGAAGTATTTCATTTCTCTATTATACTTGAAAGAGAGTTTTGCAGGTTATATTAGTCTGGGTTGGAATTTGTTTTCTTGCAAGATTTGAAGTACTTTGTTCCATGCTTTTCTTGATTTGATGGTTTGTAAAGAGAAATCTGCTGTTATTCTAATGGGTTTCCCTTTAAATGTGATCTGTTTCTTTTCTCTAGTGGCTCTTAGAATTCTGTTCTTGTGCTGAATTTCTGGGATCTTGATTATTATATGTCTGGGTGTGCTTTTAATTGTGTTGATGTTATTTGGAGTTACCTCAATGTCAGATTGTTTCTCCATATATGGGAAGTTTTCTGCTATTTTACTTCTGCTCATTTTTTTTTTATATCATTTGTATTGACTCCTTCTTTCTCATTGGTGCCTATTAGTCTTATATTGTTCATCTTTGCATTGTCTTACAGATACTGAATTGTTTTTTCCTGCATCCTAGTTGTTTTTAAAAGATCTTTTCTTACATTTTCACTAGCTGCAGTGCTGTCTTCAAAGTCTAAACGTCTATTTTCCCTCCCATTGAAATATTTTTGTCCATTTGTGATTAAGGTTTTAATTTCCTGTATATCTCTTTGAATCTGCTTCATGCATTTGATTTCTTTCCTATATTGCTCATTTAAAGATTCCATAATTTTTCTATTCTCCTCTATTTCTTTTTATCAGAATCTTTTTTAGAAGCACGTGGTACTTCTTTAATTATAGTTATCATTTGTTTTTTCTTCAGAAATTATTTCTGATCTGATTTCCTCTATACCTTTCTGCAGTTGTTTCTTTACTTCAGACACTATCATTTCAGAGATTTTAGGTGTGTGATTTTCAGTTTCTTCTATGCTTATTGTCTCCTACATTTGTTCTGGGTGGGCTCAGGGCCTGAGATTGCATTTTGCTCCTTCTCTTTATCATTTTGTATGTTACTGTCTTCTGACTTTTTATGTAGAGCTTTGCTGTAGTTATTACCTTAGCACCAGGTCTGGATCTACCCAATTCAAACTCATCCAGATAGGGGTAGCTTGGGTCTGGCTGCTGCGTTCCCCTTCTTCCTCCTGCAGCCCTTGGAGGTGAAACTGCTGTGCCACTTTGGTAAGATGTTCTGCTCCTTGATCAGCTGGGTGGGTCTTGTCTCTAGTCTCTCTGCAGGGAGTTCTGCTGCAGGGTTCCACACTGGGCCTGTCTGATGGAGGAAGTTCCACACACATGCCTGGCTTGGATGCTGGCTGGAATGAGGATACGAAGGGCCCTGGGCAGCCCTACTCACGTGCTGGGCCTGCACACTGGCTGGAGTCTCTACATTATTTATAAAAATTGGTACAAATAGACTAGAATCATTTATAGCTAAGAATTAAAGCAAAATACAACTCAGACTTACAAAGCTTGGAGGAACTCGCCACTATATGTAAAAATTAGTGGGAAAGGTTATAATGAACCATGCCAGTAAGAAACCTACTGACTAATGGAGACAGAAGCAGCTCTGCAAAGGCTGGAGGAACTGAAATAGTCATGCCAAGTACACAACACCTGCGCTTGCCCTCCCAAAGAAATAAAGGGAACATTAAGAATACTACTGAGGAATGAAAGACTATCAACAATTATCAGGTGTGTGTACAAAAAGAAAAAGATAAAAACTAAGGGTGACTGTGGCAATAGAAGCTATAAACCCTGAAGTTAAAATTGAGGTTAAGAGTTTTATGTAGAGAGAAATTTAGAGGAAAGATAAATTTTAGGGCACTAACTCCTGTGCCTATGGTTCATTCCTTTTCTAGATCACACAAGACTAAAGTACACCACATCAAAGGGTGCTATCCCAAAAGGTGAAATGTTTGTTACCTAGTTATGGAAGGGGTACTTGCTGAGTGAGAGGTGGAAACTGTCCATGAAAATGGGTGGCAGTGGAAGTGAGGAAGCGCACAGGCTACATGTGGGAATTTTTACGAGTGCTGGAGTTGACCAGGATTTGCTGAGGGCCAAAAGAGGCTGCAAGTAGGCACTTTGCAGCTTCGGAAGCTGGGGAGGAAATGGGTAAAGGACCATTTTATCAGTGCACATAGATGTGGCAGAGCATATATGTTTCTGCATCCCTAGCATCAGGAGATTAATGGTTTAAATGGCGTGATGACATGTCAGGAGATTTAATTCTATAATCCCATTATTAAGTTAATGATGTTGAGAGAATCACTTATGCAAGTGGATAAAAGGAGCTGATTTCTTCTTCAGATTATATACAAGGTTCGTAGATAGCTAAGCACCTAAGCACCTGCCTGGCAAGCACAGGATGCTGAGTTTGATCACAAATACAAATGAAGAAGAAGAAGATAGGGAAGAAGAAGAAGAAGAAGAAGAAGAAGAAGAAGAAGAAGAAGAAGAAGAAGAAGAAGAAGAAGAAGAAGAAGAAGAAGAAGAAGAAGAAGAAGAAGGAGAAAAGGAAGCAGCCAAATACAGATTGATCCCGGACTTCATGTGTATGTCAAAATCCTAGAAAGATATGGCAGAATATCTTCATGATCTGAAAAAAGACAAAGATTTTTTTTTCTAGATGTTTTGAGATATTACAGACAGATTAAAAAGCAAACATTTAATTTGTACAGAATGATGATTTCATAGCGATATGCATTATGAAATTATTACCAGCATCAAGCTAGTGAACACATCCATTATGTCACATTGTTATTTTTGTGTCAGCATGTGTATAGAGTGGGAACAATTCATTATTATTCTCTAAGCAAATTTCAGGTAAAATACAGTACTATCATTATGAGCCCCATGCTGTATGTTAGTTTAAGAATTTACTCATCTTGAACAAAGTTTTGTACTCATTATGAAGATCTCCCCATGTTCACTACACCCTGGCAACCATAGTTTTAATCTTTGCTTCTACAAGTTTAAGCCTTTTAGACTCCACATATGAGTATTGACCTGTCAGTACCTGGATTATTTCTTTTTAGTACAGCATTTTCTATGTTGATCCATAGAAATCAACTCCATTCTTTTAATGTCTGAATAGTACTGCTTATCAATAGATTAGCCGATGAGCACTTGGGTTGATCCTGTGTCTTGATGCTGTGAATGATGCTACACTCATCATCACATGGTAGTTGAACAAATAGTGAATTTATTTTATTTATTTTATTTTATTTTATTTTATTTTATTTTATGGTAGGGTCAGCCTGACCTGAGAGTGGGGCTGGTGCTGGAGGTTGAACCGTGGTCGCTGCAGTTGCTTAAGCTTTCCTAAGCAGGCACTTTAGACCACTGAACCATCTCTCTGGCCCAGTGAACTTTTTTAGTTAAGCGTAAAGGCATGCTAACCACATGGGAAACTGATAATTTTCTTCAATTAAAATTAATGCATTCATTAAAATTCACCATCAAGAGAATCAAAGTTTAAGCCATGAGCTTGAGAGGCGAAGGCAATGACATTGGAGGATTGGAATCCTGGGAACATCGTCTGGATATGACTATGAGTCAATGAAGAACATGAGAAAGCTGCTTCATAGAAAAGTGGACAAAAGTCAGAAAAAGGCATTTTCTAAAATAAGAAGCAAACATTCTCACTAATGTTCACATTCATTAGTAATGAAAGTGTTATTAAAACCACAACTTATTATTTTGCATTCATGTGATTAGGTAAAAAAAATAGTCATTTTGAAAGTAACGAGTGTCAAATTGCAAAATGTTTAGTTATGGCGGTGAAAGTCTAAATTAGTACAAGTACTTCAAGAAAAGCAAGTAGTACTTATCGTGTAATGTTGAACATATGCTGTATATCCGAGCGAAATAATTGTCTTCCAAGACACCTCTCCACTTTTGTATTCATGGACTAAAATAGTCTTAATAAGAATATCGTAAACACAGTCGCTGAAACAAGCCAGAGGTCCTGTGACAGGAGCAGGGATGCATGAACTACAATGGGATGCTATTTCTCCTACACGTAGAAGTCTCGGAAGCATAATATTGAGGGGAGGAATGCACGTGAAGATGCATACACTATGCCATTTGAAGCTGACACTAACTAACAGGACATTTTAAAGTATATAGCTCCATGTTAAAAATAGAGAAGAATGCAAGGGAATGGGAATAATTGATTTAAAGTCAGGATTACCCCAGATGAGAGTACAAAACACTACAAGTTAGGGGCATATACAGCATGATTTTATCACTGTTGGAAAGAATATATGGATGATTTTTATACTATTACTTTCTAAAATCTGTGGAGGGTTCAGAGTGAATAAATTTATTTTTAAGCTCTTCAGTGTAGTTATATTTGTATAGATCCTTTCATTTGATCATTCTGGAGCACTTTTGCATTATCCTAGTTTATAAAGATGCAATTCCTACAGACCACATAGATTCTATATATAATGTGGTGGCTTGGGTGGAGATTTCACTTGATTGTATCAGAAATCTCCCCATGAATGGGTGGAGCCAATTTGTCAGGGTGGCTGCAGAGAGGCGGGTCTCGGGTCTGTGCTTCAGCCTTCACCCTCTCTCTCTCTCTCGTACTCTCTTCTGTCTCTGCTTCCTGGGCTCCCTGAGCCTGGCATCCTGGCTCCTCCTGACTGCTCTGCCATGCTGCTGCCAAGGGGTAAGCCCACTGTGGGCTGAGCCAGCAACCAAATTAAGCCTCTCCTTTAGGTTGTGGTGTGTGCTGTTGTGTCCTGCAAGGGGAGAGTGACCAACACATACTGAACAGGTGCACAGACATCACTGTAATGAGCAGCTTCTTAAAGCATAGTTTCATTTGTTTTCTGACAGTCATCACTGTCTCCTTGATATTTCTAATTTCTCTAAGCACCTGTCTCAGTTACTCTTCTCACGTTGCTGGGACAGATACTCAACACCCAAAATGAAGCAAGGAAAGGTTCATTTACCTCACAGTTACTGGAGGATTCAGTCCATATTCAGCTGGCTCAAAGACAAGAATGGCACATGCAGAGAGCAGCAGTTCATGGCAGCGGAACAGCGGAATGGCGATAGAGACAAGAGAGGGAGAGTCTGTTTCTTTTTTTTTTTTCTTGTTTTTGTATTTTTGAGACAGGGTCTCGCTGTGCAATTGAGGCTGGCCTTGAGCTCACTTTTGTAGCCCAGGCTGGTCTCGAACTCGCACCAATCCTCCTGCCTCAGCCTCCGGAGTGCTGGGATTACAGGCGTGAGCCACCACACCCGGCGAAAGTCTGTTTCTCTGTCTCTCTTATATTACATTCAGGCTCTCTGCCTCAGACCACACCCATAAGCCCAGCAGTACTCAGACCCATAAATAATCTCATCCTTGGATCACCCATAATCCCAGTGGATCATGAGTTAATCTCAAACTGTAGAAGTTCCCACCCAATGACTACGTGAGGCCTGGGGAGTGGGGGGGACACCTAGACACAAGCCATAACAGCACCCTGTGCATGTGTTGTTATAACAGTTCAGAAATGTACTTGGTACAGGAAAAAATAGTATGTAAACAATGCATATTTCATAGAGAAACTTCATGGGGGACAGTTTATATCATTCTTCATGGCAGGTGTCCTATCCTATCTGATTAAATATTTCTTGCCGTCAGAGTACATATGATTGGTGAACAGTGGCAAAAAACTGACTGCTAGCGATACCATGCCAGTCATTGGTATTCAGGTAAAAAATAATATTCTATGCTTAAGTGAAGTTACATGTGTGCAGAAATAACAAATTTCAAGAATAAGTAAACAGATAATTGAATAATTTTGAATACAGCTGAATGCTATGAAAAAAAAATCCCACTTTAACATCACTAGGGCACAATTGCTAACTGGAGGGAGAAGGCCTCTTGGAGCAAAAAGGCAGAGTCGTCAGAAGCCAAAGGAGAAACCCCGAAGAGGACCACGCTTGGCATTGGAGGGACACAAAGAAGACTCTGTGTCTAGGACTCAGGGACCACCAGGGAAATAATCCCAGCAGAGGCCAGGGAGCTGAGGGAGGGCTGAGCTCTAGGCATTGGAAGGCCTCCAGAACCAGTTGCACTGGGTCGCTGCTGGAAGGCACAAAACATTAAAGGGGTAAGACTTAAATTTATGAAACACAGCTTTGTCTGCATAGTGGAAACTAGATTTTGGAGTAAAAGCAGACAGATCAGTATCATGATAAGCCTTTCAAAACAATGAGGATAATAATAGCAGCCAAGGTTTATGGTAAACTTACTGTGTGTTGCACCTATAGCGTTGCGAGCACTACGCTACATTTCTTAAGGAGAAACGCTTCTATCCTGGACACCAGGCCAGGAGCTGACATACAGAAATTAATTTACTAAGATGAGTCTCATTCATTGTCATCAGCAGAGACAAAGGGAATCAGATCAACACAATGAACAGAAAGTGAAGGAGTAAGGCCTAGGTGGGGGGTTGGGACTGAGGGGTGAGGGTGCGCCTGACAGCTGCTGTAAGAGGGCAGCGGACTTCCCTTGACGACCAGCAGCACCAGAACACTGCTAGGGAAAATGGCTTCACATGGAGCCTTGCAAACAGACTGATTCAGGTGAGAAGCGCACTGGGGGAGGGACAGAAGGCAGTAGGCTTGAGGGGCAAGGATGGCAAGATTGTAGATGAAAAGCAACAGGTCAGAGTCCTTACCATGGTGCGCCCGCCTCCTGGAGCATCGTGCTATGCTATACACTGATTCTCCAGAGAGTCTGAGGAGTCTAGTTATTGTTAGGATAGCAATGTAAGAACTGTAGGACAGTGGGCAAGGCATGTACCCAAGCTGTGGGTGTAGTAGCACTAGAGAAATGGAGTTGAGCCCCACCTATCTACCAGGAAGACACACACCAGGTAGCAAGAAGCAGCCCCACTCTCAGGACCATTCTCACTTCTTTCTGCAGGGTGGCTCTTTCTACTTGTTCTACATTGGTCTTTTCTCACCTCCATCTTCCTAAAACATGCTGCAGCTGCTTCGGGGACCACCACTTTCCGGCGTCAGTACACCTCCCCACCAAGAAAGAAATGTTTAGTGGTTTTTGTTCTGTTTTTGTTTTTTTTTTGTAGCCAAGGAAAGCTGTGATGGAGAATAGGGGGAGCCTCACATGGAATGCCTGTTATGTGCCTGGTTGGAACAGCATATACAAAAGAAGAAAAAGAAGAAAGCATGGCTGTAAGGGCACTGTGCTGAGCACTTCTTCAAGCAGTCTTGGGGAGGATGTGTTGTTGACAGGGGTTGCCCGCAGTAGACCTCCAAATGTTATGTTGAATCTGTAAACCTGATCAAAGCTTCTTTTTAAACCTACTACTGCACACTTTATCTTAGGCATAAATTTCCTTGTTTTGACAGCTCTGAAGAGGGTTTGTTGAAACAGGGCTCTCACCATGCAGCTCAATCTGCTCTTGAACTCACTGTGGGGCTCAGGCTGGCCCAAAACCTGTGCCACTCCTCTTGTCTCAACCTCCCAAGTGCTGGGGTCATGAGTGTGAGCCATCATATCCGGCCTCTGAGGGATTTTTTTTTAATAACCCCAAAATCTAAATATATACCGTATTTGGGAGTGCACACTGAGAAAAATGTGCTCTCGGTTTGGAACCATTATCCTAGCCTCCTGAAAGTCAAACTGTCCTCCACAAGAGGGCTGAGGGTCATGACTGTGCTGCATTTATTCCTGGGTAAACTACTCAGCACCTGGCTTGCTCTCAGGTGCATGGATGGTCGTTTTTTTCAGGTTGTAACCCCAAAGGCCCTCAAGTAACTTGTCCACCATTTTCTCTCTGGCCAACAAAGTTGGCCAAATTCCTACTCAGAACCACAGAAATGCAGTCTCCTTATAGAACCAAAGGGTCTAGGAAGAAATCCTCCCCAAAAGCTGCATCCCCAGGGGAGAAACCCTCACTCAGTCCTGATTGGGTGTAGCACACTATTTCTTGGTCTCATACATTTTCCCTTTTTTGGAACCTACAGAAATTGCTATGCTGGAGTGACTCACGGTGGCAGATGAGCCACACACTCGGGAGACACCAGACCCTGGCCCAGGCAGAGGCTTCCTGGCTGAGCCTGGCTTTTTGGTGACAGGTGATTACAAGTGCATGATGAAGTATATTGGGCACAGTATTAGGGCCTGAGCATCCTTAGGAAGCTGCTTCTCAGAAAACAAAGCCTGAAGTTACACAAGCTCTCCCAGCTGACCTATTGAATATTCAAAACTTACACTTAGTCTGGAAGTGAAGAGGGCATTGCTCTCCATTTCAGACACAAAATTCAAGGAAGGAGAGTGTACATAAAATAATGTAGAGGAAAAAGAAAACAATAGCTGAAGTCTAAGACAGGCAGCATATTGTTCATATGGAGATTAGCTGAGGGGGAAAATCTCTATGGTGCTAAGAAGGCAGCACATAAACAGTATGAGTGACATTCAAGGTGTTTTGGACCTTGAATGACAGCTAACAGTCTGCAGGTGGGTTCTTTAGAATAGCAATTCTGGCCCCACTGGTGAACGCTGGAAATCATCCTCCACAGGGCTAGCGAGATAGCTCAGTGGACTGAGCACCTATTTAGACTGAGCACCTGCAAGCGCAGGAACCAGGGTTTGATCCCCGGTCCTACCTGGCATGCTGGCCCTGCCCCCAGGGGCGCTAAGCTAGCCACTGAGATAGGGTGTGGCAGAGCATGCCTGTCATCCCAGCACTGGGAACGTTGAGACAGAACAATCACTACAAGTCTGTACTGCATAGGGAGACGTTGCACCAAGTACATAAAAGGAAAAAAAAAAAAAAAATGAAAATCATCCTCTGCATTAAAGAGCAGGAAGTATTTATTATTCTGTTAGCTAATAAGTCCAATTTATTACCTGCTTTAAAATATTAACCCCTCCACTTGAGTAACTAATCTGGTGTCAGGCAGTGCAGACATGTGCAGTAATACCTAGATCTTTCACATAACTCTTGAAGGCTCGATTGCAATTCTCAGGTAAATAAACGAAAGTAGCTTCAGTATTTGGAGAGCTTTTCATGATTACAAACACAATGCTATGTGTTATCTATTGTCTCTTGGAATTACTGAGTTTTATCCTTCTTAAGATAAAAATGTGATAAATGATATTTTGGAACAACTGAGAAGTAGCAGCCATCGCATGTGCAGGACTGTTTATCCTGGTAGTAGAATGAAGCCCATTGTCCTGATATAGTTTAAAGAAAACTAGATATTTTATTCACAAAGCAACTTCTTCTGCTCTCTGAAAACAGACTGTTACGGGGACTTGGAGAAGGCAAAGTTTAACAATTTATTCTTATCTTTCAGAATAGATCACTGCCCCCACCCAGCTGGACAGCTTGAACTATGTGAACCAGAGGACTTTCAGAGCAAAGGAGAGATCAGTGTCTTGGAATGGAGGGCCCTGGCAGAAAGGAAAGGCATTCAGAGAAGAGCTAAGAGAGGCAACGTTGCCTTTGAGATGCCAGTGAATGCAAGAAGATGTCCCAACCCTTGAAAATACAACAGAGTGGCAATGTGGTAGACAAGCAACACATTGAGCAACTATGAGAGAAATTAAAACACCAACAGATGGGATGTGTTTGAATCTCCTCCCCGCTGGTATGTGTGTGTCACTAAATATCAGCCGAGTGCACCAGGGAGGCCCCAGAGGATCCTGCCAGGAAGGCAGCCACGACCCAAATGCTCTTCCCTCTATGAAAGAGTCAAGGTTGATGAATGCAACTGACTCTTCTTGGCTCTTCATGTCTCCTGGGTGTCTTGTCTTCATCTTAAAAAAACACATCTGAAAAACCAGGCCATAGTTTTAGATTAATGCAATTTTCCACTTACATTTTCCTAAAAACTGGTAAATATCATCTGTAGGTTTAAAGAATCAATCCTCCTGTTCCCTGTAATTAAGTGGGAAAATGAATTAGTAGATGTTTCCAAACATAAGCATTGAAACAATAAATATGCCTCTATGGTGAAGTTTTCCTTTTGGAAGGGAAGAAGTAACAAAATCTAAATTAAATTAAAGTGGTGTTCTGGGAACTTCAGCTCAATAAACTAACATAATTAGACAATGTAAGTTTTTTTTTTTCTAGGCTCTTTGTCTAAACACAGACTTTATAAAAGCACAGGATCATTTTTAGAATCGAATTCAATATTCCAGCTTCTCAAATTCACAGCCCCGGCGCCGTGCCCTCGCGGCACTGCGTATCCACTCGTTGTGCCGGTTGCTCCATCTCCGACATGCTTTTGTGTAACTTTCAAGTTCAGCAGCCCCATTTGGAAACGGCCAAGTGTTCATTTTGAAATTGAGTCATCAAATGCATGCAGCCTTCGGGAGGCTCCTCTTTTCATGAGAACAAACAAAGAGAAATGTTTTTAGTACAAAATCCCTTTTCAACCAATGAAAAGCTGGCATCGCGCTGCAGGGCTGCCCACCTCCACAAAGCCCTGGTTCTTTCTGGTGGCCCTCAGAAGTGAGCTTTTCTTTGTATAACTCGTCCAGGGACAGAGCATCTGCTGGGCTAATGAGCTACCCTGCAGCCTCTTCTCCTGCAGGCGAATTCCCAGAAGCACGATCTTAAATCAGATACTGTAAAAGCCAAAAGGGGGTAAAAGAGAAGATGAAAGATAAAAGAAAAAGAAGAAGAGTCAAGAAAGCTAAGTTAGCAGTAGGCCAGTAGTCATGCCTCACAGTCGTCTTCAGTGAAGCTGTGCACTGGACGATGTTCATGCATGCCCTTGTTCTCTAAGCCTGTTCTTCCATGGCCAAGGTGCTATTTTGAGCATTGCATCAATCCAGCATGCTTCCAATGGATATTAATGCAATAGATCACCATGGCAGCTGGCTCTTAAATATACTGATAGCAACCTTGACCAGGAGCTGATTAGAAAGGGCAGAATTAAGGGGCATTCCCTTTCCGTCAAAAAGTGGAGCATGACATTGGAAACCTGAAGGCTCCAATTCTTGTCCTGTTACTAATTTCCCCATGTTTTACACTGTCACCAGCGAGCACGGCAGACATTATTAGGATGCTGTATGACAGCGTCTCATAAAGCATGTTGAGAGAGAAATCATCGTGCCCCTCTGCACTGACGATGCTTTGGAGAAATACAGTACTGTAGATTACGGGAGGTGCAGGTTGCAAACACGGATGGCACTTACGGCAATTGATCATCAGCCAGCAACTTGCCAGTGATCTATGGCTATGCAGGAATAGCTTCCAGGAGGGACAGCGATGGAAAGTTTGTCTTATCTGTGTTAGCAGAGATGTTTCTGAGAGGGCAGTTTATTTATCGAATGTTCTAAATTCCAGAACACAGTTTTAAGACATAGCAGGTCTCCATGCAGTGAGATGCATTTGTGGGCCGTTCCGCGATCAGAGGCAGCCGGCATACACCGTGTGTTAGCAGAGGCTTCCTGATGCATCGGTAGAACTTAAAAGGCCAGAGGACTATTAGTGATGGTGGGGTGAAGGGCGGCAGCTCATTTTAGAAATCTGGTATTTGAGTTTTTCAGCATTATCCAAAGTAGGCTCACCACATTCTTTTGAACAAACTCTCCAGTACAGAGCAGATGGTTCCGCTATTAACAGCCATTTGCATTTAACATATTGCAATGATTTATGTACCACATGCCACTGAGCAAAGCAAAAACATTCAATAACAACTAATTAGTTGAGTGTAAAGACGCATATCTTAATGTACATAGCCCTCCTTAACCATGTTATGTTTTTTGTACCTTACTGTTTTATTTATGCACAGCAGTTTTATCTGAACTATGATAGCCCTCTCATGATTATGACAATATCTCTGTAATTAGGGTTCTACTAATGGTTTAGTCATCCCCTGTTCTGCTTTTTTCTGTCTTTTTTAAAAATTTTCTGGGTGTTTTTTTTTGAGAACTAATATTTATGTGATAGAATTTCCTTGGACATTGATTGGTCAGCTACTTTTTAAGTAGATGCCATACTTAGAAGTGACAACTGAACCTTTCAAAATGCTTATTTTAAGGAGTCCAATTTGCCTTTAAAGTAGAGTAGATTCAAGGTAAAATAGATGAGAAATAAGATTATTAATAAAAAAGATTTTAAAAGAATGGCTATTTTAATTGTTTCCAATGTCATAGTCATTACTACTATGATCCCTTTTTAATTATCTCTGTTTCAGTAAATTGTATATTTGATTACTCATACACAATTTTTTTATTCACTTGCTAAAAGCTCTGTTCAAATGCTTTGAATTTTTAGACTCTCATCTTAACTGGATGTATTTCTTAAGAAAGTTGGTAACTTCTCAGCTTCCCAGGACACAGGGCTTTTGTTGCCTTGAAAAGAAAATCCCTAGAGCTAGGAAAGAAATAGAATTGAAAATCGCATTAGCTATTTCACTCTATGGAAAAGAAGTCCCTGCTCTGTCTTTCTGAGATGATCCTGAGACATTTTCTTTTCCTTTGTACTGGCCAACAGGGTCAATGGATATTACGATACTGTCACTGTATGTCAAGGTGACAATGTTAGGACTGTAGAAGGAACCAATGAATCTTTTATAAGGGTGATTTCCATTCTCAAGAACAGCCCATGCAAAATGTCAAAGGACACCATCCATCATCTGTGAGGATAAATGCATGTCTGTGCCCCAGAGGAGGTGGGGTCCAGCTGCATTCACCTGGGACTCAAGGAGCCAGCCTCAGAAAACTGAGCCTTCGCTTCCCTCTTTGTAATTTCCAGCTTTAATTTCATGGGGATTTCTCCAAAAGAAAACTCTAGAAAAATGGTGGGGTTAAATTTAGCCCACCGAGATCTTTAAAGGGGAAGGAAACAATTAAGACAGATAAGTGCACATTCATGAAGGTACAGCAGAGTCTGAATTATATATTAATACAAATATAAACTCAATCCATCAGTGCAGGAAAGTAGAAAGAGTACAGGGAGAAAAATCTTATGGTTGGGGTTGATAGGGCCACTCTGTTATGAGGTTGATATAAAAAAATAAAGAGAAGAACACAAGAAATAGTCAAGTGTAGCTACCGTTTGTGGACACCATGGTAAAACAACAACAACAACAACACATTTTAGTATGTAGTTGAATTTTACACATGTCGGTAACCTTGAAAACAGCATAGTCAATGTGGATAACATTTCTTCCTTTCTGTAGCTGAAGGGACTGAAACACAGAAGTATGTGCTGCATAATGTTTCTACAGTTTCTCAAGTAGCAAAGGGAGGAGCTAGGATTTGCCTGGGCTGCCCTGGTATGCAGCCCCTCTCTCCTGCTTTTTCCTGTGAACCACAGTTGGTTAACAAGCACAAGCCACAACCTGATGCATTTTCTTACTTTTATTTGAGTAAAAATCCTCACATGTGGTACACAGTTTCCATTGGCATCTTATTTGGGGAGTATGGTAATACTAGAATCTCTGCATGTGCTATTAATAGAAAAGCTAATAGAACCATCAGTACCAAGGACAGGAGAAAATAATCAAATTGCAAAGAACTCTGTTGGTCCAAATTCATCAATACTAAGTAAATATAAAACGTATAACCCAGAGAGATATCCTTTTGCTTCTTCAGGATTCTTGTTTTCCATAAATAACATTTATATTTAATGAAAACAGGATTAACTTGATATTGAAAATTGAGCCTGCCATTCAGTCTGTTTAAACAACATACGGTCTTGTAAAGCCACATCTTACTCAATATTTCTGTGTTCAAAGGCAATGGAGTGTGAACCAATTTTCTGGATGTAACTATGGAGAAGGAAAGGTGTACATATGTACATAGACCTGTTATTAAAACAGGGCTTAAGACATTTTTAATGATTAGACAACATTCAGCCATTTCCAATGATTACTAACGGCAATTTCATAGTTTAACCTAAAGCAGGGAGTCATTCAGTTGGCAGCGTTGGTAGAGACCAGACTAGCAGACTGAACTCCGGCAGGTCTGCTGTGTCCCAGAGCTGCAGCTGCCATCCTCCTTGCTCTCTGCTGTTGCCACAGCAACCTGACGCCTGCCCTTACCACTGCACAGATCACAGGGCTCCACAACTCTCCCCTCGAAGTCTCTGTCAGCTTCCCCAGATAGCAGCATCTTAAGGACAAGAACTATGGCTTTTTATCTTTAGTGGTACCAACTGGCACACTGTCAAAAACTAATAAGCACCAAACATTTCAGCGCTTATATTTGATCACGTTAAAATAGAAACCTGGCCCATATTAGCATTTCCTGGATAGGGTTAGGTACCAGGGGCCTGATTTCCAGTTAAATGATGTTTTACTTCTTTATACACTTTATACACAGCAGTTGCCTCATTTTCCCAAAAATTATGGGCTAATACTGTAACAGGTTATCCTTTTGTTTCCATAAACATATTCTTAAAATAGCAAACTATCTCCATGGCATTCACAGTTTTAATCAAATGATTATTGTTGTTTCTAAAATAGAATTCTATAGTTTTTCATCACCGTGTATTTCTGACTTTCCTTGGCCTGACTCTCCCACATTTGTCTTTCATGATGAGGTTTATATATTTTACATTCTCTATTGCTGAGGCAGAGAGCCTGGTGGTCCTGATCTCTCTTGTTGACAGCTTTCACATCTGTGTGGGCTGTATTTTGTCATCCCAATGGGTCTCCCAGAACAAACAGAAATCCCTGTCTCTTGAATTGTGGTCTGCTGTCTTCTAGAATTCACAATGGCCAGAGAAGTGGCCTGAGCTTGTGGGAACTGAGGAGCATTTGAGAGACCCTAGCGTTCTAGAGACCTAGCTCCACCCATTTCCCCCTTTCTACAGCCAGCTCTGGGCTTAGGCAAAAAGAGAGCTTCTCAGGTGAACACGGATGAGGTTTCTCAGCTGGCAAAAAGTGTAGGACTGCAATTGGCTAGTAGTCTTCTCATGCATTTAAATATTTCCCAAGAAACACTGTTTCTTCTCCTGTCCCCCTCCCTCTGTCCTCCCATCTCTCCCTCCCTCCTTTCCTTCCTTTCTCCTTTCTTCTCTGCTTTTTCTTGGGAAAAAAGAAAAAACACTTTTGCAAGGAGTATAAAACATCCCAAATACATTTTTGCAATGCATTCTCTAAACCAAAATCCTTTTTCTCTGTGCTTATATTGTTGGAAAACTCATTAGAAAACTAAACCATTGCATACAAGCAGTTATCAGTAGTTAGCACACATTAAGTTTTAGAGATAGGATGCGATTAATTCTTGGTGTGGGAGTGTCATTCAGTACCATGAGGCTGCAATAAGTACACATGGGAACTGCAGCCACCTACTTGGCTCTAAAGGGATATCTGTCCTTGAATGGCAGACAGATGAGAAAGTGTCATTTAATTCACCTATAGGACATTTACCATAGCCACTAAAATTCTTGAATCTAAATATGCTCATCACCACTTTTAGATTCAAACATGATGAGTTCACCTTAGTCTCCAACTGGTTCCTTTCTCAATTTCTAAAACACTTTCAGTTACATCATTTGATGCCTTAGAATGAAAATTTTGCTCTAGGAATTATACTCTATGTGTTCAACTTCCTGTCATCTACTTAGAGTTCATGTTTGACATTCAAGCATCTACCCATTGCTCCTGCACTTTCTGCTGTAGTTATTGGAGGTGAACAGCGCCTACATAACAATGGATTTGGGTGTGTGTGTGTGTGTGTGTGTGTGTGTGTGTGTGTGTGTGTGTGTATGATGTATGATACTGGGGATTGAACTCAGGGCTTTGCCAGGCAGGTGCTTATGCCACTGATCTATCTCCTTAGCCAGGGCCTTCATAATAATAAACTTCATCTACCATGTGCAATTTGTCTTAAACATATCGCTTCTTGGCTTTTTGGCTAAGATCAAGTGTAATTTGTCTTAAACAGCAATCTGTATTTTTTAAAATATATATTTTATGCATGTAATTTGAACTTCCAGGAGTCTTCACTGCACCTTAAGTCGTAATCTTCATTTAGTACCACTTCCTTTTAGCTTAGTAAGCTTCTGTTAATATTTTTTCTAGTGTGTTTCAATACTATTTTATAGTCTCCTTTAAAAATAAAAACTAAAAAAAAATAAAAATAAAAATAAAAACTAAAGAACATTATCTAGTGTGGGCTTTCTGATGATCAATTTTATTTTATTTTATCCATAAATACCTTAAATCAGTTTTTATTTGTAATGAAATCTTGCAGTGAAATAATTTGAAATCTTACTGGACATAAAATTCTGGGTTGACAGTTTAATCTCTCTCTCTCTCTCTCTCAACACTAAAGATATTATTCAGCTGCCTGCCTTCAGGTCTTAGTTATTTCTGATGAGAATTCAGCTGTCATCTGAATAATTGCACATGTTAATAACTTCACATGTTACAATATTCCTCTTGTTGTCTTGTTGGTTTAAAAATTTTCTCTTTATCACTGTATGTTGGCAGTTTGTGTGTGACGTGCCCAGTGGCTGCTTGACATCTATATCCTTAGCGTTCAGTATATCCTATGCTTTTGGGAAATTTTCTTATGTTAAATCATTAATTTTTTTGCTTTCTTTTTATCTTTTTCTCTTTCTTGAATTTCTATAAATATGTTAAACTTTTAAAATATTGCTCTTAGCATTTCTGAGATTTGGCTTAGCTTTCCTACCTTCATTCTTATTCTTTGTATCACATATCCTTTTCAGAACTCTTTAAGTTTAGTTTTTTTTCTTTTAGCTCTGATAAACTCTTAAGTTTATCCAGTGAAATTTTACAAACAATTCAGATAGTATATATTCTTGTGTATGATAATTTCCATCTGGTTTCCTATCTGTCTTTTCTATTTCCTGGAAAGTATTTCTGTCTTCCTGTCTTAAAATCACTTGTTCTTACATTCATCAACAGAGTTCTAATAGCTAATTTAAAATTCCTGCGTGCCAGTTCCAAAGTCTGGCTATGCTGTTAGTCTGTTTTCTTTTTGGTAAAATGTGAATCATCATTTTATTTTTTTTCACATATTGAGCAATTTTGAATTGTACTGGGGTATTTTGAATGATACTTTTAGAGGAGACTTTATGTTCTTCTGAATAATACTGATTTTGTTTACTAATATATTAATGGTTTACCATGGATTACTGTCCTAGTTTTTTATTTTCCTCATAGTTGGGACAAAATACACAATGCCCGAAGTTAAAAGGGGGAAGATTTAGGGGAAAGACTAACAATTCATAGTTATTTATTTAGCTAACGGTTTGTAGAGATTTCAATCCATAATCCGTTTGCCTCCAAAGCAGGTTGGCTTGGCAGAGAGGCAACCATTAAAGGCAGCAGAAGACAGCAAAAGTAGGGAAGGGGGTGAAAAACAGAGAGAGAGAGAGAGAGAGAGAGAGAGAGAGAGAGAGAGAGAGAGAGAGAGAAGGCTCTTGCTGCCTCTCTATTGCATCAGCCTCCTGAGAGTAGGGCGGTGTCAATCCAGTCAGTGGACTGATTTATTAGTCACCCAGCATTGCACTACAAACCAATCACACATTCTAGATTCAGCCACCTCCCTCAAAACTGACTCGGTGTGACTTTGTGGGTACATTGAGACACAGACTGTCACAATTACCTGTAGAATAAAATAATATTAACCATATATTGAAGATCCTCCACCATGATTACATTTGTCCCTTAAATCCATGACTTCTCTTCCCATACCTCTTCTCTCCTCTGCATAGAGAGTCACCTCCAGGGTATGATACTATCCCTTTTTAATAATGTTATGGCCGGCTCAGCCTAGCCTGGGCATGGGGCTAGTGCAGCATGTGGTGCCAGGGATAGAACCACGGTTCCTGTGGTTGCCTAAGCTTGCCTAAGCAGGCTCTTTAGATCGCTGAGCTATCTTGCCAACCTGATATGGTAATATTCTTGAACCATTCTATTTCAATTTACCCCCTCTGCCTCTCTTGCCTGCAGCCTTCTCTTTCCACCAGTTAGCCCCCTTATCATGAAGCCCTTTTTGCCCTCAGCAGACTGTTCAACATCTTTCTCTATTTCAAAGGCCATGGCTAAAAGCAATAAAGAATTAGAATGATGTTACCTAAGGACAAAGAGGAAAGACACATGAATGTGTCTTCTCATAATTACCTTCAATCTATTAATAGTTTTAAATCCTTCTTCCACTAATGAGTGCATAATGAACTTGAACAATTTTTGTAAAGATATATGTTTATTAAAGACTAAACAGATAAATGTTATTGAGTTTGGTCATTGGCTCCTCTTATGTCTCCTAAACTCAGATATTTTGCAGACCCAACTCAACTATATCAATATTGAAAGCTGCCATTTATAAATTGGAAGGTTTTCTTCAGTGTGTTTGGTTATTACAGGGTCTCACTACATATCTCGGATTCAGTAATCTTCTCAGCCTCCTCAGCTCTCAGATTACAGGGGTTCTTGGTTCCTGAGGCAGAGAAATTTTATTCTTTAAATCTGGAATTTGGTTGTAGCCTGGAGACTCGTGGTTCTGATATACCTGCATGAACTGGCCTAATCAAAACCATGGGGCTTTCCCCCAATTCCCTGGTGGTCTCACGGGGGGCGGTGGTGGCACTCTACGGTAGCCACGGGTTATTTCAGGACAAGGGCGTGGCTGCTCTGAGTGCTATTTACATGATCCTCGGAAGTTCCACACTTATTTGCTCACTTCTTCTGTAAATATTTTGAGCCCTTATAATGTGCCAAGTCAAGTTTGGAGCACCGGGCACTTGAGAATAAAATACCGATCCCATCTGGGTCTAGATTTTAGATATACATGAATGTTGTTTTGGATAATTCACTTAACCATTCTGTTTCGCATATGAGAAAGAGGGAGTTTAAGCAGATTTCTTTTAGTTCTAAAAGAAATGGTTTTGCAGTGTTGTAATCTGTCTGGCATGCGCTTCTGTGATGCAAATCCAGTGCAGGAGTTCATCCTGCTGTCTCGACCCAAGCTGCCAATTCTCTGATCCCTTAGATGCCCCTACCAGTCATCTCCTAGCCCACTGTCCCCATCTGTGCCCTGTTCTCGATGGCACTGGGGGATCCACAATGACACACGGGTGTCACAACACGTTGTAGCTGTTTTGCATTGCTGCTATTCTGGCAGCACGCGTAACAGTAGGCAGGGTCACAACGCCATTTCTAGGCAAGGCGATGCTTCTTAGCTACATGCGGTGGTTTGCTTTACTGGCTTCCGATTTGCTAGTCACTAAGAATCCTAAGGAGGAAAAGAGCTGTAACTTGCATTTAAGTAAAATGAGCCTGTCATTTTGACACTACCATCTAGGGCAGTGGTTCTCCACCTTTCTAATGCTGTGACCCCACAATACAGTTCCTCATGTTGCGGCGACGCCAAACCAAAAAATAATTTTGGTGGCTACTTCAAAACTGTAATTTTGCTACAGTTATGATTTCCGATAGCTTTAGGCGACCCCAGTATTTTGGTCATTCAACTCCCGCTGTGGTTGCGACCCACAGGTTGAGAACCAATGATCTAGGACAAATGGAATTACATATATATATATATATATATATATATATATATATATATATATAGTGTTCATTTTTCTTTACATATTTTAGCTATTGCTATAATTAGAGTTTGAGTAGCTTACAAAGAGAAGAAATAGAAAGCCTTTCACATTTCTGTTTATCTCACAATGCACCAGATTGGAGCACTTGGAATCTCGTTTTTCATATCTTTGCTGACTCTTCTGTAATAATTTCTCTAGCTTTAAAAGCAAAACAACAAAAGAAACCCTATCAGTACTTAATCTCCTATAATTCTTGAAGAAACCCGGTACTCCCCAAGATTAAAACAGTACACTCACTGTGAAGGGAAGAAGAAGGGAGGAAGGAAGGAAGGAAGGAAGGAAGGAAGGAAGGAAGGAAGGAAGGAAGGAAGGATGGAAGGAAGGAATCATTACAGATAAAATCACAAAACTTTTTAACACTGATAATCAGCCAATGATCTTTACATCTTGTATTTGGAGAACCAATGGGAATCTCCTGCCCTGTCCTGTCCTCTCCACTCCAATTTTTTCTTCCCTCATCCCTCCTCCTCTTTCTTCCCTCCTCCTCTTCCTCTTTCTTCCTCCCTCTTCCTCTCATTTCTTCTTTCCCTCCCCTTCTGCCTCTGACCCTAGGAACACGAAACCCAGCAAGGTCATGGTCAGAAGATGCCAAACACTGACCTAGGAGAAAGAGCTCAGCCAGAAGCACTGAGTGTCCTCCTGATTCCAGTGCACATAACGATGTAGCCAGAATATAGCTTCCCATACCAACCAAGTTAAGCCAAAGAGAAAAATATTTTATTTCTTAATTACCTCGTATTTTGCCTAAATAGCTTGTATTTCTAAAAAAGAAGACATTTTCCTTTAATGACCCAGTAACTGAAAAATCTCTGGCACTGGGGAATTAAGTATAAAGAGACAAATTTTTGAACGAGGTTGTTTTCCTGCATATTAATGAAGTTTATAATTTAAGTAAAGGAATTGCGAGACACATTCTTTGCTTATAATGGTAGGGACCTCGAAGGAAAATGAGCTGATTATGCATATATTCTCTTTGCAATTCAAGAAATTCTCAAGGATTTAAAAATATGCTCCAGTGCAGAATGGCACTCAGTTGTCCAATTAAAATTGGTGCGTTCCATAAATCTTTATTCTAAATATTTCCACTGGAGCTAAGGAGCAATGGTTTAGGCTTTTTATATTTTTAAAATTGTGGTTATTAAGCTTTTCATTTGAATATTCTTACTTACTGGACTTCATTTTCCCTTTAAAAGGAGAGCAAATTAAATTTTTGATGATGGAATGGTTAAATATTCATTTAGCTTGGAAGAAAAGACCTGGGGGATGAGATTATTGACTATAAACTCAGGAAATTGTATTATATGGAAGAGGCAGCGCACTGGTTCACTGTAGTTCCAGAAAAGAGAGTGAGGACTGACATATGGAAGTTAAAAAGAAAGGCAGACTGCCTTCACTGGAAGGGAGAATTTTCTTAGAAGGAGCAAAAGCAACAGGGCACTTCAAAGCTCAACCAGTTATATATGTAAGTTGCTTTAGTTTTTAATGACATAACCACCAATAAATATTTAGGGACAAATATGGCATAAATATTAATTTTCAGAAAAGACCGCTCATTTATTATTTTTGTCTTCTCTTGAGAATGTAATGTCATAACTTGATTTTAGTGCTAAAATATCAAAGACATTCTCATCCAATCGTCCCCTTACACTTGACACAAATACACTACAAAGCTAGAACCAAGATAAGCATGTAAACCTGGGGTAGTGAAGGGCTGACCGGCCCAAAGCCGTGGAACATCTGAGTCTCAGAACTTTCCAAAAGGAGCACAGTCCTAAGCCTTGTGGACCTCTTCTTGCTATTCAAAGGCAGTTCCTTGGGGAGTTTGGGGGTTTCCTATATCACTAGGCTCACCAGAGGCTGGTGTAGCTGCAAGAGTCCCTAGCCCTGGTGGAAGCCTACAGTTTGGAGCCATCAGCTTGGATTTTTCTCTTCATGTGTGAAGTTAGAAAAAAAAATCATGAAACATGCTGGTCCTTTTATCTGGAAAATGGAATTAAATACTGTTAGTCTCACAAGTCTCTTGGGAGGATTAAGGGAAGTAAAGCTGCAGACAAAAATTCCATACAGTGGACTGGGGAGATGGCTCGGTGGTCTAAGCACTTACCTGGCACACTCAAGGATTCCAGAACCACAGGCACTAGGTGCCAGCCACCCAAACTGTGTGTGGTAACACACACCTGCAATCCCAGTGCAGGGGGAAGCGAGACGGGAGAATCACTGAGAGTCTGAGCTGCATAGTGAGACCCTATACCAAATACATAAATAAATAAAGGGTAAAAAGAATTGCAAAAACTGAATATTATACAAGTGTGAATATTATTGCTTACATTTTATTGGAGACTACGAGATTACCTTAATTCATTTATCCCTCTGATTTCCTTCCACTTCTTTTTTTGTTGTTGGCTTTTTTTTTTCTTTTTGAGACAGGGTCTCGTGATGCAGTTCAGACTGACCTTGAGTTCACTTTTGCAGCCCAGGTTGGTCTCGAACTTGCACCGATCCGCTTGTCTCAGCTTCTCGAGAGCTGGGGATTATAGGCGTGTGCCACCACGCCCGGCTTCCTGCTACTTCTTAGACTACTCACTTTCCTCTAGAAATTATTTTTAAAGGACAGGATTCCGCTGGGTTCTGTAAATGCTCTATAGATGACCACTGTCACCAGCCCCCATAAGGGACACAACTTTGCCAATGCCATCCACCGATCTAAGCTTCAAGCAACACATAGAATGCTAATTTCCAAATTTGTTATTATTCTTTTATCTCACACGGCTTTGTGCTATATTAGAGCAGTAATTTAAATGCCTTAACTGGACTTTCTGCTTGGACTCCTAATACCTGAACTGGCGTAAGACAAATAACCAACCAAATCACTAAGTACCAAAAGCTATTTCCCAACGTGTGCGCCCTATGTCCTGGACCCACCTACCACTGCCCAGTGCCCTCAGTTCTCAGTGGCCGTTTGCTTGCTCAGCAAGGCCTAGTGACATTCTGAACACATCCCCAGCCATTGCCGTACGATGGCTTCTGTGGCACCTGGCCATCAGGGCTTGGGGTTACAGACCCACACTGCCCTTGATCTTAGCCAGAAGGCTGACAAGTGCGTATAGCACCTTGCAGTCGTACACCTTTGCGGCTCTCCTGTCTGCAGAGCCGCACTGCCATGGCCTCTACTCTCTGCCTTAGGGCATCTCTCACCTGGCACTGAATACCTAAGTGGGAATCAAGATAGTCTTTAATTCTTATGGCCAGGGGGATTCTGAGGGCAAGACCTGGAGTGCTCCTAGGTCCCCAGAGAGAAGACCGAGTGGTTCCCTCCTGGCCCTCCAATGTCAGACCATTTGGAGTTCCTCAACATGCCCTATTATTTTTTCTTTCTCTTTTTAGTTTTTAAAGAATACAATATACTTTAAAAAACTAGAAATGATACAAAATGTCATTAAACAAAGCCATAGGCATTCAACAATGGCTGCTGTGATCTGACTCTTTGTGATTTTCCTGTTTTCAGCCTCCCAAGTGCTGGGATTACCAGCACATGCCACCAGGCCCAGTCTAGGTTGCCAACTCAGCCCGCCCTGGGGGCAGGGCAGGCATGGCTGGTTGGGGATAGAACCCTGGCTGCTGAGCTCTGCCTAAGCAGGTGCCTTAATCTACTGAGCTATCTGGCCAGCCCTAGCTCTCCTGTTTTTCAGCATAATTTGGCTGACTAGAATATTCAGTCTGTTCCAGCTTCCTGTTACACTGCAGACCACATTTGAAGACACTACACAAATCTGGTGAGGTTTTACCAGTCTTCCCAACTTAAAACAGTAGCTCCTTCTCTGCTATTGCATGCTAAATATTCACCCTATGCTATGGTTTAGACATGGTTTGAATGGTTCAGACGCTGAAATCTAATCCATAGTGTGAGGTATTAAGAGAGTGAAACAATAAAACAATTCATCCATGGTGTTTAGGGATGAACCATTTGGAAGGGAGCAGAAATAGACACAGAAACTGGGGTACACCCCAGGATGTAATACTGGTGGCTGTGTTGAAAGAGAGAGAGAGAGACCTGAGGAGCTTCACACTCCAGGCCCTATGGCACGAGATTCCTGCGCTGCACCAGGATGCTGCCAGGAAGGCCATTGCCGTGCGCCCTGTGAGCTTAGATCTATTACCTTCACAAGGTTCTCTGCTTCAGGAAATTGGTTCTAGTAAGTAAACTTGGAAGATCATTTACTGCATTATCATCTCTTTACTGAGCCTCCATTGGCTATGAGATCCTCAGGAATAGGCTACATCTTGTCTGTCTCCATATGTCCACGTCTAAGTCAGCATCTGTCCCAGGGTGGAGATTAAGGGTTTAGTGAGGACATAAAAAAATGAAGCAGAGGCTGTTTCAGTGGTAGCGACACCCAGCCCCAGGAATTACAAGGCACAAATAAAATCCAAGCGCATTGCTTTAAAAGTATCTTGCAGGATGCTTCTTAGATGAAAGGTGAAAAGTAAATATTTTGGTAGATTTATTTGAATTATATCTGAAAAAGGCAGTCGGAGAACTTGCACAAAAACTGAAAAGGCTTTTGTATTTAGCAAATTACTTTTGCATTGCACACTTCTTCAAACAACAGGAAGAAAGCACTGCTACTTTCATATTTTTCAACTTCCTGCTCGAGTGCTTGGGCTCACCTGGCATCGAACAGGTCTGCACTGACCACGTAGAGGCTTTGTTTTGCCTCAAGAAGCCTATGTGAGTGTCACCTTGTCCTAGTTAGAGTAAGTACAAGATGGTGGCTTTCAAACAGTAAGAGGTTGCAGAGGATGTAACCTCTGAGAATGAGCGGGCAGGGCCCTTGCTGACCCCTGGTGCCCAGGCAGGGCAGCCACAGCCTCCGGCTCTCCCCAGGCCCTGTAATTAGGGGGAGGAGCGAGTGGCTCTGAGGGGGCAGGAGCTAGGTGACAAGATGGCTCGCGGGAGTGGAGCTCCTGTGTGGACGCTTTTCTTTCTTTTTCAGTGATGAATGCTAAACCCAGAGCCCGCACTCCGAGCTGCACCCCAGCTCGTAGTTCTGTATTCTGAGGTTGGCTCTCCCTAAGATGCTAAGTGAGCCGGACAACCTCAAGTCTGAGCCCCTCCTGCTGCAGTCGGCCCCGGGGTGAGCACCAGCATGTGCGCCGCAGCCTCCTGCCTTGAAGTAAGCAATGGGACCGGAAGGACAGAACACTAGGAAACTTGTACTTCCCTGGGGTGGCTTTCCCAGCACCGCCAGGGGTGCTTACGGTCTCGGACAGCGCCAAACTCCACGCGTGTCTACTGTGTGTACGTGTGTGTGTGTGTTCACAAAGATATAGACCTATGCACCTATCTAGAATAAAAATTAATTTGTAAACTAGGCACAGTAAGAGGCAAAGGTCACTAAGAATAAAAGAGCATAGTATATAGCTTTCATAAAGTTTCGTTAAAACCTATGATCCCTTATTTCTAGAATCTTCCTTTTATTATTCTGGATTTGGGCAACTAAAACTATGGAAAGTTAACAGTAGGGTGGGGGCAGCCTCCTGCCTTTATTCTTCTGACAGCCACCTATCCATCACCATGCCTGCGCAGACACTGCAAGGTGTAAGAAATGAATAAACACCATTAGAGAAAAAAGTACGGATGATTACCTTCGGGAATGGTTTGTGAAAAGGCAAGGAAAAGAGACGTTGATTAGCTTTTTTTTAGGTCACCGAGAAAAGGACCTTCAATTCTGTCTTAAAGTCTTTGCTGTGAAAACAGAACGCTTATTATCCTAGACCCCCAAACAGGGAGTTGATGCGTAACTGGTATGAGCATATTACCAGATATTCGTTTGTCTCTCAGATTTAAAAATTATTACAACGGAACACATTACTTCCTGGGACTTCCTGTTCACCAGAGAAGCAGGTCAGCATGTTTACTCAATAGTCTCATGAAATACAGGCATCTGAACACCGAGGTGGTCAGGTTTTAAATCAGCTTAGTTACAGAAACTCAAGAAAGAAACAAAATTACTTAAATATCAAAAGTTCCAGTTGTGGAGACAAGAAACATTTAGATCATTATTGGCATTTAACAGCTTTTGAATTTACCCCCTGCCTGAATGAAATGGTGCCTAGAACAAATGTCTGCTCTTCCTCTCTCCTCTTCCCCTTCATCCGGGTACCTTTTATTTATGCTCTAGACAACCTTTTGGACATTAGCACCGTCTTGTTTCAGCAGTTAATTACCACAAGTACCATAATTTAATACAGTTAATGCTACTTGATGCCCTTTAATGTACCTTCCATTAGTTATATTATTGTAGTATTACCCTGTAAATTAAAATGAGATCAGGACTAAGAGAGCTGCTCTTTAATTAAGGCACTGGCACATGGACTTGTCTATTATTCACCAGAGAAAATCACCCTGATTTACTGAGGCAGGACATCCATAAGTCAGAATGAGTCCATGAAGATTATTAGTTATATTGAACAATGCCAGTGCCACAGAGGTGCTGGGATTGCTCATAGCTGTGTTTCCTCATTTTCCTCCATTATCTTAATAAATATATGATGAGAAGGAGTAAATGAAAGCAAAATCAGTGTGTGGCAAAAGAAGAATAATTTTTTATGATGAGGTTATAGTTTTTGTTATCAGGAAAGCAGATACCAGGTGTATTGTATTGCACGCTAAAATGAACACAAATTCTGCCTTAATCTAATGGCAATCAAAATGTCATTTTTACACCACACAGAATGAGTCAGTTTAAAATACACACTCGTACAATGAAGTAGAGAGTCAGACTTCATAATCGGGCAACTTCAAAGGTCATCAAATGTTTTTGTTTAGTACATTAATATTTCCAGGTAAAAAATTCTGAGATCTATCTATGTCAGTTGTTCGGTGGATATTTATATCTGAGTACCATTCCACTCTCCTAGAATAACTTATCAGTTTCCACACGTGGCTGGGGGTGGTGTTGGAGGTGACAAGTGGGATATCATCACTATCATTGTCTGTGACCGACATGCAGAGACAGGGCACAAGGTGTGCTCATGTCATGGGATAGTGCCTGTACACAGGAAATAAAAGACTCAGTTATATTTTGGAAAAATTTGCAGTTATGATGGCTGTGAAGAGGAATATTTAAAACTTCCTTGCAAAAATCATCTGGTGATAGTCAACCCTCTACAGGTGATGCGTAGTGTAAAAGATGGCCTCTCCCATTTGTCCTCCAGAAATTGTGAGGGTAAGTCGCCATAGTGCACTGAAGGCCGCGTGCGCTGGGGCATTGCTCAGCCTTTCCCTTTCCACCATGAGCAAGTCTTCCTTATATAACATCAAAGCCATCAGACCTTACTTCTTTAGTCCCTCCCCTAAGACTAAAAATATCCAGGCCATCTGGTGTCTAGTACAGCACATGCCAGCTTTGGTTTTGCCCTGAGGAATCTGGACAGAGAGTGGAGGTGACAGGAGAGGACCTTATGGCAGGGCTCACCTCTGCTGGACTTTTCTCTTTGGCCCAGCTGCTCCTCATCAGCTTGCAGTTGACAGGTGACCAGGCAAAGACAGTGGAGGTGAGTTCCAGAGAGAAAAGACAAGGGCTAGTGTGAGCTCCTTGGGACTGCTGAAGAGCACTGGAAGGACACTACCAGGACGAGGGATAGAAGAAAGATGATGATCCAAAGGGACTCTGCATTTCTGACATGCCACCCTGGGGAGACAGCCTGTCTGGTTCCAACGGACAATGTGTAAGAATACCTTTGTCACTAAAATATGTTTTGTACCTTTTGCAAATAATCAGAGGAAAGAAAAATAAATACTCAGTTCAACAAAAGTCCCACTGGTGAAAGTTTCCCAACTAAGGGCGGTTGAAGACTGACTTCTGAGCAGTGGTAAAGACTGTTTATAGAATATGTCATACTTGGATTGAGGACTTCTCAGTCTGCCAGGCAGCTAACTGGTGCATTTAGTGGCTCATGGTAGGATTCAGACTCAAACCTCAATTTAGTAATATTAACCTTTACAGAACTGAATGTGAACTAGGTACTTGTCATGCGTTTTTCATGTGTTAGTGTTAGTAATGACATCATCGGTCATTTCCCTCTATCAAATGACCAGAGTGATCAGACACTGGGATTGGTGTCTTTTACTACAGTGTTCCTGAATGGCATCACTGAATTATGAACGGCAGGCTTGTGTTTCAAAGAGCATATCGCTCACCCCATTGTGATCCTTACTAATACAGCCAGCTCTTCCCTGGAACTTGGAGCCTCTACTCAACATGGGTAGCCATGTGTCAGCACATATTTCTCTCAAAGATGGTGTTTTGCTTAGAGATACCTTCCATATCTATCACTAAGATTTTGGTTAAACTCTAAAGACTTTGGGGGCCCAGCAGGATGGCTCAGTGGTCTAAAGCGCCTGCTTAGGAAAGCTTGGGCAGCTGCAGGGACCGCGGTTTGATCCCTGGCACCACATGCTACGCCAGCCCTGCCCTCAGGGCAGGCTGAGCCGGCCATAAAAATAAACAAACAAACAAAAGTTCTGAAACAAGAAAAAAAAAAAAAAAAAAAAGACTTTGGACTCTCCCCTGAGGAACATGAAGCCAGAACCAAGAGGACGGCACATCCCTGCAGCTTTTCTGACCCTGAGACCCTGAGGCTTTGGACAGCACTCTGAGTGGTCAGACCACATCACCTGTGAGCCTGCAGTGGCTCTGAGCATGGCAGCAGTGACCTTTTCTTCCCCTCACAACATACACCAGCAAGGACTGAAAGACAAGCAGATCTCAACAGCTCCAGTTTCTGAGGACTGGTCTTCCCTAAAAATGCTGAAAGCCGGCTGCTGAAAGAATGCTGCTTTATTATGCTTACACTGTTTGATTACTTACTTATGTCTCCATGATAGATGTCCTGCTTATGTTCTCACCTTTAGGTTTCTGGCTTAGGGTTCTTGGCACCTGTAGAGCGATTGTGCTGTTCTTATCTTTCGGCTCTTGCTCCCATTTGTTAAAAACCAGCTCTTTAGTTCTTCCTAGCTTCTCTCTACTGTTCCCACTGTCATTAGTAGGCTCTTTGATGACACGCCACGCTGACAAAGCTGGCCAAGCCTCAGTGTTGACAGGGTCTCATCGCTCAAATCTTTCCCTTAGATATCTTCAAAATTCTTAGAAACCTGGTTGTGTTCCTGGCATATCAAAACTAAGGGTATCCCTGGCTATCCACACCGATATTTCCACACTAGTCCATCTTTGGCTCACCTACAAAATGAAGGGTGTGCAACTCAAGCCCGTATTTTAAGTATGGTATATCACTTCAATACAACAGCCACCAGAAACTTCAAAAGTCGAACCTCAGCTTCCTAAACAAGCGCATTGTTTTCTAGATGCTTCAGCTTTGATGTAATAAATTTAAAAATGAATATAATATTCATCTCCAGACTCTTTTGGGCAAGACAACACTATCATCAGACTGCTGTACCCTACTGCAGTTTTCTCTTACATTACAAAATACCAGATACAGGTCTTTTTCTTCAGCTTCTGTTAGATCAACTGGCTTTATGACCCCTGATTTCATTGTTGAAATGACTTAAAAACAACCTCATGACCTGTGGAGCTTCCTCATCTCAAAGGACATACTTTTTATATGTTTTTTTTTTCCCTTTATTTGAGGTACCTTTAAGAGAACAACTACAGATTCCTTCCAAGTTCAGTGACAACATTGCTGGGATCACAGATTATGGCTGGGTACAAAAGGTCACAGGTATATTCAGAACCTAATTCTGCACTAATGTTCCCAAGAAAGTGTGGCTGAGAATTTGACACCTGTCACTTTGTGGTCATGAGATGTGCACACTGCGGTTGTCCCTGGCCACACCCATTCCCACTCAAAGCGGACAGAAGTCTCCTTACCTTCCCCGCACCTTTATGTCTGAGATGGCATAAAAGTAGCGCGCCAGGTGAAGCTCATCTACAAATATCTCCCCAACCGCTGGTCTCAACAGCCTTATCCTGAGGTCTGTGACTGTAAAGAAATCTCTGAGTTTCTTGGTGGTATCCAGCTGGCCGTAGAGAGAAGCCATGTTCCGTAGCCGAGGTCCAGCAAAGAACGCAAACCTGTCTTTGATTTCAAAGTGGATGATTTTGCTATTTGTTGTGTACCCCGTGGAGTACTCTTCTGTACAGATGATTTCTAAGACCGTGTGTTGTGATAAATCCTTCACGGATTTGGGATCCATGTGAAAAGCATCCAAGCAATCTGTGGCATAGTACTGATAGGGCTGCCATGTTCGTCCGTAATCAAGAGATTTCTCCAGGATCATTTGGTCTGGGCGCCCCGACTCAAAAGTAATAACTATGTTGTCTGTGAGCTCAATGGTTTTGCTCCAAGACAGAGTGATGTTCACTTGGAGAGGCTTGGGGTACTCCTTCCAAGTCGCAGACTGCCAAAATGTGGAGGGGTGTCTTCCTTCAAAGTCAAACATCAGCTCAGGAGGGTGTGCCAGCTCGGGGGTGCTCGCGTCACACTCGTTATTGCACATGTAGGGGTTACCCTGTAGGAGAAGAGAAAAGAACATGCATCAGAACCCTGGCTTGACAAGAGTCCTGCCATGCTACTGCTGCTAAAAGGCTAAGCAAATGTTCCCAATGGCCACCTTTATTTGCCCTAGCTGGAGTCTCTGATCTAATAGCTTTTAAGAAGCAATATGGTAATTTTCTTGTCTTGTTTTCTTCCTTTTTGGAAATGAAAATGGCACGCTTACCCCAAGTACCTTAGCCCATCACGTGGTCACAGCAGCACAAAGACACTGAAGAACTGCCTAACAACTCAGGGACAAGGATTCCCCTTAGAGAAAGGTCTTGGAGAAGCAAAGAGAAGCAAGGGAGTTTCCTCTCTGACTCCAGGGCATTCCTGAAGATCTTGGCTCTTTGCAAAGGCATTTTGCAAGTGAGGCCTTAGAATTGGCCCTGCTCAGTAGACACCTGTGTCCTACTTGGGCCAAGCTACCCCAGTGGCTCTTGGCTTCGCCTGTGATCCATCATACTTAACTGGCTCCCCACTTCATAAAGTCTGGTTTGGAAACATTTACTTCATTCACCACAAATCATTAAAGTGTGGCACATGCCGGGCTCAGGGGCTGGTTCAGTATCTGCCATTCCATTAACTAGAGACGAGAGGGTTTTTCAGGAAAGTCTTGGGTCGGGTTGTGCTCCAAGTTGTCTGGAGCAGGATGCTCACCGCAGTCATCCCTCAGTGCCCACAAAGGATTGTTCTCAGGACCCCGATGGATGCCTAGACCTGCGCGTGCGCAAGTCTCTTCCATAAAATGGCAGGGCCTCTGCTTTAAAATTTAAAGGGCGAATCATCTTTAAAGTACAAGGTGAGGTAAATGCTATGCAAATAGTTGTTATACTGGGCTGTTCAGAGGGCACTGACCCAACTGTCATAGATCTGACTACATGGCAGACAGAGGGGACATGGCGAGAGGAATGCTCACACAGGGAACGCTGGGGAACATGGAGGGCGGGGAGACGGCGGAATGCTGCAGCAGGTGTGTCCGCTGTTCTCATCCACATGATTCAACAGAATGCCCAGCATGTGGCCGATTCAAGTGCTGCTTTTAGGCACCCTCTCAATTTTTTTCTCAGTGTTTTCCTTCAATTCACTGTTGAGTGTATCTGTGGACACAGAGCCTCTAGGCTCGAGCCCCATATGTGTGCATGACTCCAGGCCGTTCTCAGGCATCTGGCCTCCAACAATAATTACTTTTACCCCCGCCAGCTTCGCCATCGCCATCATCATCCTGCTTCCTCTCACAGAGGCTACTTCCTTTTCAACCCAAATGAGAAGCTGGAAATAAATCCCCTCATCATATCATGAGATACAGTTCTGCCTGGACTGAGCTAAGCGGCTGCTCTCAGATTTCATCAGAAGATTCTCTCGAGAGTGCCTGGCTTCCAAATTTATGTTGTTTTATTTTGTTTTTAAAACAGAAAGTGTGATTTGGTGCCCACTGTTCAGGCCCTATGTTTCACACAGAAAACCTGTTCAAAGAACCCCAGGGAATGTTCGTTTGGGTTTCCTCACCTGCGAGAAAATTTAATCTACAACTTGGGCACAGGAAGAGACTAAGGACAGTAAGTGACAGTACGAGGAAGCACCTCTAACAACCTACGTAGCTAAGCTTATGCGAGCACGGCCACTGTTCTGATGGGATCAGACCAATCGCACTCGTTATTCTTGTGACAACTTGAGACAAAACAAGGCCTGCAGTGACGAGGTGGCAGCTAAGGGACGAATGAGTGAATAAATGAGACACCAGACAGAGGCAGGATTCATGCCAAAAGTGGGACCGAGCGGGGCAATACTCAGAGTGCTGCATAATTCAAAATGTATGAAAGATGTATTTCTAAAATATTCCAGAAAATATTTCTGGACCCCAGTAAAATGGATAATTGAAATATAGAAAGTGGAACTATAGGTCCAAGGGGGACATAGTCCACTTCTTGCTTATCCTGTCCCAGTAATCCTGCGCATGGACAGGTGAAAGAATCGACCTTTCTGCTCCTTCCTGGGTCTTGCCTTTGGAATTATGATTGGATTTTATTTTCTCTTCTTCCTTGAACTGTGAGCTCTTCCTACTTGTTGCATGTATAAGATGGTCTAAAATAATGAATTTATGTGTTAGATATTGATGTTCAGTTACTCGCTGACTCATATGAAATATTAGCCGCATGCTGCAGAAACGCAGCGGCTCCCCCAGAGGTGAATCCTTCCACCATGTCAGCTGATACTCGCGCCCTCTCTGGCGCATTAATGCAACTGAACCTGAGAGCTGGCCACAGGTTTGGGAGATGAGAGCATAATTGAGTTGAGGCAGGAGAAAGAGGAGAAGCTACATTATTTGAGGTACAGAACTGTTTTTAAAAATACACTCAAGAAATCAGTGATAATGGAAATGTTTCTGTACTCCTTTCTCAAATTTCAATTCCCTATTCCTGATCCCAGCATCTCTGGAGCTATTTATAGATATCCCCTTCAAAATGAACGTGGGGTGGGGTACAGTTCTGTTCCAGGTGGAATAAATCACCAAATGTATTATTATTTAAATTCTATTAAGCATGCCAGAGAGTCAAATGTAAAGCTGTGCAAACTGGCAAAGGCTTTTTATGGAGGGCTATAAATATTGTAGAACCCGTCAGGATTTATAAATCCTAAATATATGTAAATGTGCATTTTAGTGGAAAGGGTCAGATTTATACAAATCGCACCTCCACTTAAAATTTACTGAAAAAATATGATCACTTTCAAATTTGTCAGTGGCAGCCATCGACACAATGGTTAGCATGGACGTTACCAGCTTCCTCCTCATCAAGTGTCTTCATCTGAGGTCAGGGGTATGAAGAAAAGAGCTCCAGCTCTGTGGGGTGCCCAGACTATATAGCTATATTAAGTTGTGCTGAAAGACAGGCTTTGTCTGCCGGCAGCCTAGGTGCACAAAGCCTTTCACATCAGGGCAACGTGCTGGGACCACCCAAGGAGGGGATACATATGATGGATTCCAGATATGGGTCAACACTAGCAAACCTGTCTTAGAAAAGGTCCCTGGAGAAACTGAAAAAGTGTGTATGCCTATGTTCAATAAAAAGAGTTGGCAATGTCCACCCACAATTAGACCTCATGTGTTGGCACTTAATGAATACCTGTTAGTCTCTTTTATTCATACCTCACAGAGGAGGGAGCTGAGGCGGAAGGAAGAAAGAAGGAATGTTCTTGGGATCACAGAACATGACATGAGGCATACCTTCTCTCACCTGCCAACATACAACTGTGTAGAACCGTCCTAAGCACAGTCAGAGCTCCCCCACCTGCTCCTGCCTGGTTTGTTCAATACCCAAGTCAGTGGACCTTCTTGTGCTGTCCGCCTTAGAACAAGCATTGGTGGCAGAAAGAAAATATCTAAGATCAAGTAAGTTTGGACAAAACAAACTCAGACCTTATGAGCATTAACATCTGTCAGAGACGTCCTGAAATTAAGAACCTCATATAGGTTTTGGTTGTTTTTTTTTTTTTTTTAATACTAGTTTCATAAGCTTATTTGACTATGGAGCCCTTTCTGAATCAGCTCACCCACACTTATATTTTACATATAGTACTATTATTTAAAAAAACTGTAAACATGTGGGAGGTCAATGCCATCTTGTATTCCAATTCTAAGTCTTTCACAAAGATGTGGCCAAAGATTCCTCTTTGTTTCCATTGTCCAGGCTGGAGTGCCCATAACCTTGGTCACGGTGGGACAGCCAACCCTTGCTAAGAGTGGCCTGTGCCAATCTGGTGCTTTCTATGCTTGAATGCTGAGAGAAGAATCTTGCTTACTATATTGTTCTATTCAAGGCACTTGGCTTGGCATTTTAGATCCAGTAACAAAATCTAGGCCTTTGCTTTGTTCGGCATTTCTGTCCTTGTTGGGCAAGAGGCAAATGAACATAATGCTGTATAATGTTACACAGTGGTAACTACTATAAAAATAAAGCTGATGAACGGGAGTTGCATCAGGGAAAGGCTGGTGGCTGTAATTTTATATTGCGAGGTCAGAGGAGCTCTCCCTGGTCACATGACATTTGAGCCGCTAAAGGACAATTTCCAGTTCACGCTGGGGACGGTGAGAGGTGCTGAAATGGCAGCTCTGTCTTTCATCGGACTCTGCTCTTGGTGACGTTTACAGCTGCATGCACATTCATTGCCACTGATATATAAGCAAAGCATTTGAAATGAGAGTCTATACTAAGTAATTGTAGATGACAGAAAACGAAGAAAAATGAAAGAGAATCAGTTGGGCACATTTCCATAGTTCACGAACTCACATTCTTTCTGATCATGATTTGGCGACCAGTAACACAGTTTACTGAGACACACAACCATTTGAGAAAATTAACAGAAAATAGTAAGGGCCGGTGAAATAGCTGAGCGGGATAAAGCACCTGTTAAGGCTTAGGCAAGTGCAGGGGCCAAAGTTCGGTAACAGGTCCTGCATGCTGCATTGTTCCCACCACCAGGCATGGTGAGTGGCCACCGAGTCCTGGCGTGATGGCCCGTGCCTGTAATCCCAGCAGTGGGGAGGCAGAAGGCAGGAGGATCACCATAAGTCTGAGTTGCATGGTGAGACCCTGTAACAACCAATTACATAGAAAGAAAGAAAGAAAGAAAGAAAGAAAGAAAGAAAGAAGAAGGAAAGAAAGAAAGAATATGAGATAGTAAAAAAAAGAAAATAGGGCACCAATCTGGTCTGTATTTTAGGTAAACAAGAAAGAGGAAAAGAAAGCTGAAGCTCAATATCTTGCCATTCCCACTAGAGAAAGCCAAAGGAGAGACTGTATGCAAAAATATTTAGTGTACATATTTCTTATGGGTGTGATTCATAACACTGTTGTTATAGAGAATTACCAATTTGAAAACAATTCTTGTTAAAGAGATTAACTTAATTACATTTCGAGCTACTTCAGCTCCACCCTAATCCTCTTTAATAGTATCAACCATGAAATTTATATAAGAAAAAAGCAACTTTTCCCTACTTATGAAGGCATAGAGCAGTTCTCATTGCCAAATCTCACAGATTCAAGCCTCAGAAAGTGTAAGTAATTATTCTGTGGCCATCAGGGAGCCTTAAGTAGATCTTAACTCCTGCATGCAGCAGATCCTGAGCTTGCTGTCTGGACAAAGCAGAAAATACTTAACCAGGCAGGTAATATTTACACCACAAAGAGATGCCTAAATTCTGAGATAGACATTGTGGCTGAATGTTTTTATAACAATTAGAAGGTTGTGTTGCTTCCTTTAAAAATATTAATATTTTGCCTCTGGGAGAACTGAAATTAGTTATTAATTAGCAACTTGAGGCCAAAACAGAATGTAGTTATTTTCTTTAGTGTGCTTTCAGAAATAGCACCCTAAATAAAATTTGAGATGTGCTCGCACCATTTTTGTTGGTGGACGGTACCCTCATTGTGGTAAGCAACACTTCTAAAGGGACAGCCCTCAAACAGCCCCTCAAAGTTTAAAAACATCCTACGCAATTAGTATTAATATAAAATTTGAGGTTCCTATCATCACGATCCTGCTGTTTACAGCTTTAACTACTGATGAACAGTTGGAGACGGCACTGGACGTGAAGTGACTCTCAGGGAGGTTTGTGGGTGGCCTGCCAGGCAGGCAGGGACTACACGTGCTGGCAAGAAGCTTCTGGAGCTGATGCTTGAACTGCTCATGGAACCCCCGAGGCAGAGAAGTCTCTCACCCACCTGTATCTGGTAAATCATTGCTTGCTTTATTGGTAAGTGGCAGTCCAAAGAGGACAGGAAGGCAAAAAGCAGTGTCCAGGGTGGCACTCTAGCCTGCTCCTGAGGAACTTTGGGATAGACATCACTAGGGCTTTGCCACAGCAAGATCTTTAAAATGACACACAAACTGGTAACCCAACTCCTGCCCTTACTCGTAGGATTAAGTCATGAGCTCCAGCGCATTTTAACTGCCAGGCTGGGTGGGGCCTTATCTCCTTCATTCCACCCACCAGAGCTGACCAAGCCGGGGAGTCTCTGGGAGTGCTAAACAACCCCTTTATAAAGAAGATGCCAGTGCCAGTGGGCAGATTTTCCACTTCTGGTCTCTTCCTGAAGCTTCCCAGCTAATCCTCTTTGGCTTTTGTTGTGTGTGTGCCCAGGTTTTGCTTGACTGTAATATCCTAAGAAGTTTTTTTTTCTTCCTTTATTGCTTTTTTAGAGATACTAACTAATGTTACTGTTGAGCGTGGGAGCTGAGGTCCACGGGTCGTGCTGAATTACCCGCTTCATGTTGGGTAGCTTTCCCAGCAGCACTGGGGAGAGGTGGCAGGAAGTCAGAACCAGAGGAGATGGAGTCTAAGATAGTGGACTTTGTTTCCTGAAATCAGAAAGATAAATATCAGCCCTGCCAATGCAGACTAACTGATGAGCCCTGCAGACCTCGGCCACAGGCAGAGACTTTGCACCCACAGAAAGGATCGCTTCCAGGGCAGCCTGTTTCTGATCGTGCAGTGATTGTTAGGACACAAAGGACCATGACCTCAAAAATGGTGGTACAGTCTCATTTGCAGGTGGCCAGGCTAACTGCTGCAGTGGAAATTAATGTGGGACCTTTGGATGGGGACCAAGGACCCTACACCATGAGACTATCCTGATATTAGATATCCTGAAGCTGTTTGGACAACAGCAGCTATGTATTTGCCAGGGAATGAGTCTCAGATTTTAGCACTGAAGCAGTGGCTATCCTAAGAATGTCAACAATAAAACAATTTTGTTTTCATCGTTTTTCGAGTTGAAAAGTGACCGTCCACTTCACTAACAGAGCCCTGTACTCATTATGAAGTTCCCTCCGGAGCACAACTCAGGCTTAGGGCATGATTGAAACTGTAGCTTGTTTCATTCTGCTCCATGACAATACTAACGTCGTGTGGACTTTTTTTACTCAAAAATAAAGACGGCAGAGCTTAACTCTTCTGCATGGAGAATACTGGAAGCCATCTCATGGATTACAGGCCATAATAGACACCTGTGAAATCCCCACAGAGGATTACGGTTGAGATTTCCAAGCTAAAGAAGGCTACTGAGGTCAAAAAGGCCACATTTCTGAGAAGGAGCCAAATAAACTCTCAAGCCACAACAGTAGATTCCTATGTAGCAATTTAAATCATTACTTTGTATGCAGTAGAGAAGAAATAAATGATAGCAGAACTCGGTAAAATTGAAAATGAATGCTGCACAACATTGTTGTATGAAGATGCAGTTATTATACATGATATGGAAATCCCTTTTAAAAATTCTTTTCTTGCAGCCTATAAGATAGCTTAGCAAACTAAAGCACCTGCTTAGGCAAGCTTAGGCAAGCACAGGGACCTGGTTAAATCCCAGGCACTACCAGCACCACCAACCCCACCCCCAGGGCCAGCTGAGCCAGCCACAGAACCTAGGCATGGTGGCTCATACCTATAATCCCAGCTCTTGGGAGGATGAAAGTGGGAGGGTTACCACGAGTCTGAACATCACAGTGAGATCCTGCAACAATCAAATATGCTTTAAAAAAAAATCTTTTCTTAAAATCATAAATGTTCGATATTTTGCCTTATGGGGGGGGGTTAAAATAGAGCAGAGCCCAGATACAAACTTAGTAACAGAAAGCAGAAGTGAACTGTTGGCACTGACGCTAAAGCAGCTGGCCAGAGGCAAGAGGTCACGAGGCCTGGTGGAAGAGAGAACTCTCCGTGCCTGGAAGGCGAGAGAGGCTGCTCCAAGGCACCGCATCTTGGAAGTGCGAAGGGAACGCCTGCAAACCTGTCCCTTGCTCTCACACATGGCAAAGGAAGTCCAAGAGTGATTTGAAACCCGTTGGCCAGGAGGCCCCAGTTCTGAAAGAACGTGGGAAAACCGAAGGCATTCTCTGCTCAAGCGGCCACTTGATCACGAGGGGCAGAGAAAGACGTTCCTGCTGAAATGTTTGCAAAGCAAGTTTGTTTCGGCCAATTCTGTCCCCACCAGGACATTCGTGCCCTCCTTATTTCTTTCAAACCCTTCTCTTCCAAATGAGAAGTATTAATACTGCACTGGACACTAATCACACAATATCAAATGTCAAAAAAGTTTTAGAGAACACGAGACTAAGAATATTCCATGTTTGTGAATTACTGTGGAGACTACGTTGCTCAGGTAATGGTCATGTTTCTCTGCATATGGCAGACACTGTGCTTATACTGGATATTGTGCGGAAAAGAAATCAGACACAGTTTTTGGCTAAACTAAGCTGATAGTTTAGTAGGAGAGGAAGGCTCTAAAAATGAATAATGATATAATTATAAATGAAAAGAAAAAACATAACGGAAAGTAACATGGTTCGGTGAAAGAAAATAGAGAGGGCATATTAATGGGCCAGGGCCAGCTTTAGGAGCTAACATTGAAACTGCAACCTGGAAAGTCAGAAGGAATGAATTTGGGGACTAAAGACGAGAAGGGAGATCATTCTAGGCAAATGGGGTAATGCATACCAGACCCTGTGCTTGGAGAGATCTTGGGGTTTGGTAGGAATGATGCCGGGAAGTGGACAGGTGAGGGATCTTGGGTATGCCTGGGGCTTCCAAGTGGAACTCTAAGTGGGATGCGAAAAGCTGGGCAGGTTTGCTTGGAGGGGCTTACTATGTCCTAATGCCTACTTTCCATTCTCTTTCTATTGTCCCTGCTGAATAGAACATAGGAGAGAGGGAGGAGAAGTTTAACAACAAGCAAAGAGGCTTCACCGGACAGGAGGGGCCCTGCCAGTTAGGAAGCCACTGGAGCAGATACACTGAGAAGCATTTTGAAGGATGGCTCAACGAAACTCCATGTGTCTGCGAATACTCACCAGAGGATCAGTTATTAGGTAGGCAGAAAGCACAGGAAGAAGTGAAGGCTAGTGCTTGGGGTGTCTGTCCTGGCCATGTAGGTGCTTGGTTGTGCTCTTATCAGAGATGTGGCAGACTAGATTTAGAGCTATGTCAAGAGCAAGAATTCGGGGTGAATATATTGATGAAGCATAACAAAGCCGTGCTGGCATGGTTCTTGGATGCATCCATCACTGCCCTAAGTGCTTTCTCTACTCTAAAACTGTGAATCTAAGAACAACACCTGGAAGTATATCCTCGTATTTACCTTATTTTGCAGATAATGCAATGACTTGCTCAGATAATAAATACAGCAACTTGCTCAGCATCACAGGGCTAGTAAGTCTTCACTGAGTTTACAAGTCCAGGCAACCAGTCAATACAGCCAATACTTCCAATGGTAGGTTATTTTGCTTCTCTGTTTGTAGAGATTTTCGGGTCAATATGTATCTTGATCTCACAGCAGAGTTCAGACAGTCAATTATCTATTTACGAGACAGTTAATAGAGGTATTTGCAATTGAGGACAGGTTATAATACTGGGAGAGAAAGGGCAGGACTAAAAGACAAAGACCTGGGCTGGGAAGATAGGTTGGTGATCTAAGTGCCTGCCTGGCAAGTGCAAGGACCTGGGTTGGATGCTGGTTATCATGCCTGCCCCAAAACAAGGTGTGGTGATGCACAGCTATAATCCCAGTGCTGGGGAGGCTGAGACAGGATGACCACTATGAGTGAAAACTGTAGAGTGAGACTTTGTATTAAAAACAAAACAAAACAAACAAAAAGACCTGGAACCAAATCCTACATTAATTCACACAGGGAAGCAATGAACGGCTGTGCTTACTAGGCTAAAAGTTGTCATTTACCTTTTTCTAGTAAATTAGCTGCTGAGTAAATGTAGATGGGTGTCTCACTGTTTTTCTTAAGTAGGTTTAAGGAAGAGGGATCTAGATTATAGGAGAGACTAAAATAAGAAAAAATAAACTTTTATTAGAATTTTTTTTAACTTTTGGGAGAATTTATACTCTGTTGTAGAATACTAATATGTGGTAAAAAAAATCAAACCGCTGGCTATGGGGAAACTAAGAACTTTCAAGAATAAAAAAGAATCTGAATTCAAATATTATATAATTATTTGAATTAGTGCATTTAAAGCTACAGGAAAAGGAGTTTATTCTCAAAAGGATTATGAGAGTTCATTTTACCTATGAAATTCAGTTACACTAGGGGGATACGTGGAAGGGTGCCCAAGAAAGGTCTGTGGAGAGGCACTCACTTATGGGCAAAAGCTTCCCATCAACCAGCGTTTCTAAACTTGTTTCTGTTTTTAAAACAGCCCCACCATCTTTTCTTCATTTGCACACTCTTTCTGTTCTAGAGCCTTACATGTAAGGCTCATATCAGTTGTTACTATACTCACTTTAAAGTAAATTTTTAAATAAGGATAAGAAGACAAAAAAAGAGATAAGAACAAAACTGTAATCCCAGCACTCCGGAGGCTGAGGCAAGAGGATCAGTGTGAGTTTGAGACCAGCCTGGGCTACAAAAGTGAGCTCAAGGCCAGCCTGAACTGCATAGTGAGACCCTGTCTCAAAAAGACAAAAAAAAAAAAAGAACAAAACTGTAAGGTTTCTTGAAAGCAAGCAGTACTATGCAATCATGAGTCCAATCCTACATAAATATATCAATTTACCTAAGCAATAGATTTGACAATAAAAATAGGTAATATATCAGCCATTGTTGATCAGCTATTCTTGTTGTGAAAATTTGTAACATATGTATTTTTGTATGTTACCCTATTTTTGTCTTGGTTTCTGATTTTTTTGTCCTTGCTTTTGATTTTACTCTTTAAAATAAAATAAAAGGTAAAAAAGAAAATGAAATGTTAAAAACATTCAAATTTTATAAAATTTCATTAAATAGAATAATAGGAATTAAAAAAACAAGTAATAAATAATAAAAATTTTAAAAGTAAGAGCAAGCCAAGGTCTTATTTTTGGCCTTTTACATTTTCAATCTACATGAAATCCCTTGCTAAGTTAATTCATGTTTATAGCTTTAACTGTTACTCGTAGTTTGAGGCCTCTAACTTTTGGTCTTCAGTTATGATTTCCCACATGAACTTCAGACCTATCTCTTCAAATACTTATTAGACATCAACACAGAAATCTTAAACTCTATATATTGAAAAGTTAATGTTTCCAGTTTTCCTTCTCTTTCCTTGCTGAATAATTTAATTCTAAAGCTATTAGATGGAGCTGAGCAGGGCAGGCATCACTCTGAAATATGCAAAGATGTAAAATCCAAATCCAATCATGAGGAAATAGATAAATCAAAATTGAGGGGTATTCGCCAAAGCAAATGCCCTATGATAACTAAATGTATGACGAAATACGAGGAACAGTTCTAGATTTATGAGAATCAAAGAAATAAGGAAACCAATATCACTGAAAAGGGATCATTTTGCTATAAAAGGCATTGCTGGGACACCCGATGAAAGCCGAATAGGGTCTGACAATTATATGGGAGCATCTAGATTAATTTTCTCATCTGATTGAAATTTCATAGGAGGATCTCTTTATTTTATTTTATTATTATTTTTTTTTTGTCTTTTTGAGACAGGGTCTCGCTATGCAGTTGAGGCTGGCCTTGAGCTCACCTTTGTAGCCCAGGCTGGTCTCGAACTTGCATCGATCCTCCTGCCTCGGCCTCCCGAGTTCTGGGATTACAGGCATGAGCCACCATGCCCGGCCGGGATCTCTTTATTTGTATGAGTTATTAAAGTATTAGCAGACTACAAGGTTGAAAACTTATGCTCAAATGTTCAGGGAAAGAAGCTGTATTGCAAGATTTCTATAAATGTGAGATATTTTTAAAATACCCTTACAATTACAATGTGTCAGCCAAAATCAGAATAAGGAAAGTACACTAAAAGCAAGAAGAAATTTTCCATCAATAAATAATAGGCTACATATTCCAAGGCATAGTAGGTACCTGGTCAGTCACAGCACCACCAATCAGGAGTTCTGATCTGATGACTGGATTGGACCCAAGAATGTGAACTTGGTAGGCACCTGGATGATTCCAGTGAAGGCCAACTCAGATCCACTTGTCATACTGTTCATCATTAAGAGCCAAAGTTCTGAGTCAGATCTGCTTAGGCTTGGGTCCCAGCCTTACAATGTTATTGCATAATATTTGACAATCTGCTTCACTTTTTGAGCCTTACTTTTTTTCTCTTTAAATTAATACCTCATAGCATTAAGAAGAGTTAAAATTACATCAAGCGTGTTAAATGCTCAGCATCCCCTTGGCAGGTCCCAATTCTCAATAGCTAGTGGTGAGCATTAGACAGGCTCTACCTGCTTTGCTGGGCGCTGGGACTTCCATTCTTCAAGCAGGAAAACTGTAAGTCATCTACTATACTTTAATATTCCCAAATCCATTTACTTGACAAGTTCTACAGTTGTAATTCATTGTCAGTGTTTCATTCATATAACTGTAAATCGATTTGGTTTTTAAAAATGTTTTCTTTGCAGTTAATTTGGTAGCCTCCCAATCACCGCTGTGCATGAGGTAGTGCCACGTAGTCCTCTAGTCTCTGCGCAGCAGTGAAAGTGGCCTGAAATCCAACTCTGTCTGCATTGGGTGTTCTCCTAATGCCATTTAATGGAATCCTCATTATGCTCAAGGTTATAATTAAAATTCCCCAGCATCTATGCAATATTTGTCAAGAGAAGGAATCTGAAAGCTTGTGAAGGTATGTTTCCCACCCAGTAGGACACACGCTTCTTGTGTACACTGCCCTAACCGACGAACTTAGGCTGTCAAACGGGCCATGCATACTAATATGCAACTCATTGCATTATATTTCAATATTTTATCAGTTGTGTCACCCTGGCTGGTTCAATATCCTTAACTGATTCAAAACTTTTACTTTTCATAGTCATTTTGACTTTGGGGAAGAGCCACAAGTTACCTAGTGCCCAGATGCAGAGAATAAGGTACGACATGCCACACGTTTTTAGGAGCCTCCCTTTCCTTTTCATGGATCTCAGCCTCAGCATTCATGATATTTTTGATTATACCTCAAGAAGACACTCACAAGAGAATGCTTCCAGAAATGCTTCAGAAAGTGACAAGAGCAATAGCCTTTGAGTGAAAGGAAGGATTTTCCCTGGGATTTATGACAGTGTGTCTCTTGCTATAATAAAAGTTTAAAACTTATAAACATTCATTGCATACATTTAAGTCACCAAATCCCCTTTTAGAGTTCTATGAGAAATGGTGACATGAAAGTATGTGATAATAATTTACTCATAAAGGGAGCAAGAAAAGCAGAACAACAGGAAGGCAGAAAGAAGGTAGGATAGCTTAGTTAAATTTCAAAGTTTAGAATCAAATGGGAGGAAATGGCCCGTGGGTAGCTGCCTGGAAATTAAAGAGATAAACCAGGCTGAAGGAGCTAGCTGGTGTCCTGAGGCTGCGGAGGGTATGTGCATGGTGGAATGCACACTCGTTACTGAAGTCTACATTCGGAAAGCCTACATGCATAACTTACACAGGTTCTGGGGCACGTGGCAAAGCACAAAGACGAACACAAATAGGAAGGGCTGCCATCGTGTCCCACCGTCTCTGGTGCTCATTCCATTCTCCTCTTCCTCTGTAAGTCAAAGCAGCCCTTTCGCTAGTGGCTTCAGAGCTGGACATGTCTTTTCCTGACACCAACTTGCACTGCTCACCTAACGCACAGTCTCCTTCTCAGCTTATGTGAGGAGCTGAAAAGCCATGCGAGAGCATCGTTTTTTTCTTGAGAAAACATAGAGGACCAAATCATCCTTGCAAGTAGCAAGGAATGAGATGAATGTAACTGTTTGACGGAGAGGCACGATGCTACTCATGGGCGCATCACTGGGGAGTAGGTCGGATGTGGCGGAAATGGATGTGGAGCATGAAGCCAGATCTTGGTTGTGAGTCTGTGTGTTTTGAGAGGGAAGTATCTCTGTTTATTGTGCTGTACCTCGGTGGCTAACTACAGAGATCCTGAAATCCTACCTGGGCCAGGAAGAGACTCCTCACATGCCAATGAAGCTCACCTCTCAGGACTCACGAATGACACGGTCTACTCGGTTCAGGCTTGAGTTGTGCATTTCTCTTATTAAAACTGTACATGGGCTGGGGATATAGCTCAGTGTATCACACTTGTCGGGCAAGCACAAGGCCCTGACTTCTATTCCCAGTACACCCAAAATAAATAAACAGTATAACTGTACAGGATCTAGTCTCCTAAAATGAAGTGTTACCACGATCCAGATTTATTGAATTAAAATTATTTTTTTCTCCCTTTCTGTTTCTTCTCAGATGATTCATTCCCTCCACCCCTGCAGCATTCTATTCTCAATGTGCTGAACTTTGAAATCATTTTCTCTACATCCAGTTTTTGAAATTTCACCTGCCCAAGTTCATGCTTTATATATAATATATTAATATTTAACTTAAAATGAATGTATTTGGCTCTGAGCAGCAACCATGTAAATATTAGCAACAATAAATACAATTTTAACTTACTTTTCAAACTGGAGTAGCTGAAAACCAATGCTATGAATCAAGTAAAAATATCATAGAAACACTAATTATTATCTTAATAATTATGTGCGAAGAATGTTTGATTCTAATGCTTGATTCTATAGATTGGTTCAAAGTAAAATTAATTCACACTTATTAGTTATAAAGTTGTTGCATGACAAGACTGAAAAAAAATCTCATATTGACAATCAGAAAACATATTTTAGAGAGTGTTTTGGATCTGTTATCCAGCAGTGAAATTATTGTACCATTGCTGTCCTTCAGATAAAGGACTCCTATCTAGAACATATAAAATACTTGAAAAATCAGACCTCCAAAACTCAAAGACCCTATCCAAAAATGGGCAACTGAGATGAATATATACTCCTCAAATGAAGAGGCACAAATGGCAAATAAATACATGAAAAAAAAAAAAAGTTCAACATCCTTGGTCATTCAAGAGATTGAACTGAAACAACACTGAGATAAGAAGTCAACAAGTAACAAATGCTGGAGAGGCTGTGCGGCAAACAGATTCCACTGCACTGCTGCTGGGGATGCAGGTTGGTACAATCGTGATGGAAGTCAGTATGGAGATTGCTCATGTCAGGGTTTGTGCATAGGCACCTCCCCCCCACAGCCTCAAGCAGTCACAGAATGGACATGGAGACTCTGTGACTGCTGCTTGTGCCTGCGGATTCTGCATCAGCCCTGGGGTAGGTAATTTGCATTATAATGTAAGGAGGAGAGAGAGGCTAGCTAGCTGTTCCTCCCTTTGCTCTCTTGCTCTTTGCTGCTGCCATGAATGGCTGCCCTCTGCCCTGGGCCTCTCTGCTTTGGAGCCAGCAGAGTATGAACTGAAATCACCAGTAACTGTGAGCTAAATAAACTTTTCCGTCCATCATTTTGGGCGCTGGGTATTGGTCCCAGCAATGAGAGAAGAGTAACTGAGATATCTCAAAAAACTAGGATTGGAGATCCCACTCAAGTCAACTATTCCTCTCCTAATTATTTTTCCAAAAAGACTAAGATCATCATACCACAGCCATCTATATCCACCAATGTTTACAGCAACAGAATTTGTCAGAGTTAAATCTTGGAAACAACCCAAATCCCCATCAACTGAAGAACAGATAAAAAAAGATGTAGTATTTTGATATAGTGGAGTATTATTCAGCTGTGAAAAATATAAATTTGTGGCTTTTGTGGAAAAATGGATGCAGCTAGAGACTATATTGGTAAATGAAATAAATCAGACCCACATGTGCAACACTATATTGTCTCAATAGTGTGAAAACCTGAAAGAATAAGTAAAATTTAAAAGGTACAATAAATAGTATGAAAAGGAACAAATTTGTTCAATAGGAAGGAAAAGGAGGAAAGAAGAGAAAAAAAGATATATGTATGTATATAAACTCAGGATAATTTGGATAATTGTACTATTTTCTGCAGGTGTTTTGAAAGGAACAGTTAAGAGACAGTTAGTTGATGTTTAAATTTTTTCTTTTTATTCTTTTTTTCATAATTTCTTATACTTTATTGTTGCTATCTTGTTTTGTTTTACTTTAAACCAATTTCACACATTTATATCTGGTAGCCTGAACAACTGATCTAAAGATAACAACATTCTGCAAGCAGCCATTATGAATTCCTATTACTTTGTTTAGTGTCATTAGAAATTTTGTATCATTTCTAATGTTGCTTTTTTATTATTATTTTGTATTTTTTAAAAAAAGAGTAGCATTGTAATTGTGAGTCAGTACATACAAAAGTTTACTGTTGGGGCTGAGGAGATAGCTCAGTAGAATAAGTGCTTGCCTGACAAACACAAGGACCTAAGTTCAATCCCCAGTCTAGGAAAAAAAAAAAAAGTCTATGGTTAAAGGGAGATTTTTAAAATCTCTATGAAGTATTTAGAGGAGATAGTGTCTTTGTTTTGAAAAATATCTTAGGTCTGCATAACGGAGGAAGACACATGTCCAGTGGTTGGTGCTCCCTGCATGTACTTTGCAGTTAGGAATTTGGAGGGATTCTTCCCAGTTGTCATTTGTTTTAGTTCACACACCTCCCTAAAAGCTAAGTTTTATTCTCCTTCACTCATGAAGAAACTAAGGCCTCAAGGGCTGTGGAACCTTGTCAGGATCAATGATGGAAGCGCTTGTCTAGTGGTGAAAACCACACTAACATGTCCAAGGTCAGAGGCAGCTTGAGGAAGTGGGAGATACTGTAGAGGCATAATAGGAAACAGTGAATGCAGGGTGGAAATATTCAGGTTGGACTGACTGGAGAGCAGAAAGCTGTTAGTCATCTTCACAGCAGACATCTTTTTTACAGCCTGCTACAGTTGTCAAAGAGAAACAAGTGGGTTCGAGTTCAGTTTAACACTGAATCATCTCTGAAAAGTCACAAAGAAGAACCAGAAGCTAGATTCCATTGGAATTCCAGCCATGCACATGCAAATCGTTCCAGGCATATCCTATTCATCTTTGTACCCAGCATAATTCCTTGAACACAGTAGATAGTCAATAAATAATGAGCAAACAAATGAATGCAAAGCAGCCTATTTTGTAATTAGTTTTTCTGTTTAACAAAATACAAAAGGGCTCCCATATTGAAGAAAGCAATTATATATCTTCTAATTCAATCCGCTATCCGCTAGTGACTTGATTCTAAAGGATCAGGCAATGAAACATCACGGTCTTTCACTTCTCATTTTAAAGGGATTTTGCCCAACTCACAAAAAGTTTTTGAGGTCTCAAAGTCATGCGCCTCCTGTACAAATGAAGAGACCTCGCTGAGGGGTCAGAGAGGGACCAGAATCGGCCTAGGCCTGTTGACCCTTTCTGCTGACCTCCAGAACAGGGGCTGAAGTGTCCTTAGCAACAGTAGAAGGTCACGAGACTTGCATTGGAGACTACATGTAGGAAAGCCATCTAGGAACTAGTTCAGTTATCCAAGCGTGAGAGCACAGGACTTGAACTAAAGTGAATAACAGCGAGATAGTGGTAGAAGATTTAGCAGGAATTAGATTGAAAGTAAAGAACAAAGAAAACACAAGGACCTGTGATTGAACCAGCTGTCATACCAGGAAGAGAAAGAAACCCGCCACGCTGCCTGAACCTAGCATAACACCGCGACTCTTATCGCCCCTCCCACCAGATATCTTTCCAACGTAACTAAAGCTTGTTCATTTATAATGCATAACAAGACATTGTAAATCTCCACATCTTCATTTGGCCTAGAATCCTGCATGCAGAATTACTAACCCACAAATAATCTCTACCTCTGTCTTTTTCATCAGCGTATCTTTTTTTTTTTTTTTTTTTTTTTTTTACTGCAACAGGTTTATGGTGCCTATGATGACATTCCTTGCAAGGAGCTGGTATGGAGGTATGATAGTCCAGCTGTTGTTTTCACCTGCTTTCCCTCTGTCTCCATCTCGTAATCATTTTCCTCTTTGGAAAATATCTATTTCCCTAATTCCTACTATCTAGTTTTCATCTTGCTTTGTACTTACATTTTTGGTTTCTTACATGAAAGAAATCACGTGGCATCTGAGCTTGTGCGTCTGAGCTGTTTCACCGACTGCTGTGGCCTCAGGGTTTGCCTGCTGGCCTCCAGATGACTCAAGCTTGTTCTTCCTGGCAGAGTAGCACTCCACTTCCATAAATAGCATAGTGTATGTGCACGGCCCCCTTCTAAGATCTAGTTATTGGGTAGTGTGCTGCCATAACCAGGATACACATGCTCCACTGTGAAATGACATCTTTAACTATTTTGGAGAGGTACCTCAAAGGGGAATAGCTGGCTTAAATGTCACATCCAGTAGGAGTCCTTCGTAGACTCACTGCACTGATGACCATAGCAATTGCACTGCTTTACCTTCCCACTAACAATGGAGAAGGGCTCCCTGGCCCTTGCAGCCTTGCCAGAACTTCTATTATTTTATCTCTTGATGAAAGCCATCTTTCTAGAGTATGATGGAACCATTTTTTTTTTTAATTTAATTTTAAAGAGTAGAAACGTATAGCAAAAACAAAGACAGAAACATAATAACATACAACAATATATACGGTATGGATTTTCAAAACAAGAATGGTGCATTAACAATGGTCATTATATCACGTACTTTTATTGTCAAAAGTCTTTCTCAGGTTAACAGATAGAAGTATGCAAGATTACACAAATAATTAAACATTAACACTTGCTTTGAGCAAACCTTCATTTTTTTCTCGTCCTTTTCACTTTCTATTTTTAAAATTTATTTTAAAGAGACTATAATCACAATCGATAAAATGTTAGAAATGGAACACTTTAGAACAAGATGGAAGCTTATGCTGAATTCTCTGAAACCCTGAGATACTGAATCACTTTTTTCATGTATTTATTGACCATTTCAACTCCTTAGAAGTGACCTTACATTGCCCTTATAGTTGCAACTCTCGTAGTTCCTATTAAATCACTCTTAGCTTGCACAGACTGTCATACATCTCTTGGCTTTGTCCTCTTTATTCTTTTAGCTTTTTTTTTTTAAGTTATTTATTTACTGGGCCAGCACAGGATGTGGGATTGAACTGTGGTCCCCGTGCTTACCTAAGCACTTGTCTGAGCAGTCTTTTTTTTGGACCGCTGAGCTATCTCACTGTCTCCTTGGCTTCTTACAATCAGTCTTTCTGTGTCGTTACAAATCCAGCTAGTCCCATTTGTTTTCTCTAAATAGCCTACCTTACTTATACACTAAAGGCTCAAGTGTCCAGAGGGCAAAGTAGACCCCTACGAAACATTGTGAGAAGCAATAAATGTTCTTAAGGAGAGAAGCGGGCCACGGATATTTTCAGCAAGAGGCTCAAGCTGAGATTTAAAGCCAAATACAGAGCAAGGTTTGTTCCCCTTGTCAGAGTGGCCACAAGAAAACAGAAGGCCAAGAGCAATTAAAAAGTAAAAAGGAGATGGAGCAGAACCGTGCAAGGGGCTATGAAAAAGCTGACAGAAACCAGTAACACAGGAGTAGTGTAGAAATAAGCTCAAAAATAAGACTGTTTTTTTTTTCTTTGAAACTAGTGATGCTTAAGAGCATTACCTGGAAAAAGATGGAGGCATTATTTTTGAATTACAGTTGGAACAAATAATAACTTTAAATTGTCTTTTTTTTTTTTTCCCCCCTAATCAAAGGTCCCTTACTGGTCCTGCTTCCATGAGTGCCTCAGTGAGGGAAAAGGGGTCGTGGGGTCAACAAGCTGGCATAGGGCGTGGTCGTCTCCACAGCATTCTGCTTATCCACAGAAATAAATAGAGAAGCACAGGGTCTCTAGTTCGGGTAGAAGGTGGCAACACGGGAACAGGGAAGAATAGGTGGGGAGTATAGATGCCGTTAAAAAGAAAATACAGCCACCACCAAAGCTTGCTGCCTTAGTCTGCTTCAACCCAGTAGGAATCAGATCAAGAGCTATTTGGGCAGGCATCAGGGATAGAGGCAGGAGGGAGGTCCAGGAATGGGGCCTGCTTATTGACTGGGGTGAAAGGATTGCCTTTCCCCTGTTGGGGTCCCCCCCAGTCCCTCTGGTCAGGTAGAAAGGCAGTGCTATGTTTTGTGTCTAGTTTTCTCCCTGAAGCCTCATGCAGTCATGAGTTGGGGACTTCTAGGGTTTGAGATTAATTTATGATCCACTGGGATTATGGGTGATCCAAGGATTAGATTATGGGTCTGAGTACTGCTGGGATTGTGGGTGTGGCCTGAGGTATATAGCCTGAGACAGAGGGGCTGAATGTAATATAAGAGAGACTCAGAGAGACTCTCTGTTGCCTCTGTTGCTATTGTTGCTGTTCCATGAACTGGTGGCCTCTGCCATGTGCCTCTCTGCCTTCAGCTGATCCAGCTGAAGTGTGGACTGAAACCTTGAGCAACCATGAGCTAAATAAACCTTTCCTTCCTTCATTTTGGGTGCCTGGTGTTTGTCCCAAGAACGAGAGAAGAGTAACTAAGACAGGGGCAGCCTACAACCCCTTGGGGGCAGGTCCAGGGCTGCCAGATGCTCCAGGAAGGGACTAGAAGGGCTCACAAAGCCTTGCCCTCCAGAGAGATGATGGCACTGCCACCCAGCTTCTCTGCCAGTGTGTGGCAGTCCTTGCCTCCTTGTAGCAATCTGCCTGTAGCTTGTGCTTGATCCTTGCCAGCTTCTTTTTGATGGTATCCTTGGAACTGGCATAGATCATTTTGCTCTTAAGGGGTGCACATTCAGTGGCCCAAAAGACAGACACCAGATCCTCCTACTTGCTCTCCTTGGTCTCGTAGGCTGCATCATATAGGGCATAGCGACAGCCCTTGTCTGGCAGCATCTCAACAAAGGCGGTGCAGTCTGGCTCACATCCCCCACCAGAATCTCCTTCCCCTCTTCCAGGATATGATGTTCTTTTTGTCCTCACTCAAGAAAAAAAAGAAAGAAAAAAAAGAAAAGAAAAAAAGAAAAGAAAAGGCACTGCCTTCTTGCACTTCTTCACTTCCTCTGGCGTTGCACACCTTCATGTCATCAAATACTTTAATGACAGAGACAGCCACACCAGAGGCCATGTTTCTGGAAGTGAAAGAGAGGCTACAAAAACATATGAAGAAGAAGAGAGGTGCTGCAGGTGCTGCAGGGACTTGACTGTCAATCACAATTTTAGAGGCACAGGATGCCCTTTCCAGGACTTCTACGTCAGGCTTCTGTGGTTCCCTTAGCGCTCACTTTTCCACCTGTGTATCAGGACTCATCGTGAGATGTGTTATGTCTTCGTAACAACCAAAGGAGGTAAAGTGTGAAAAGAGCATAACATGGAGCCCAGAAATTAGGAAAGTCTCAACTAACGTCAGCAATCACGACCAATTCCACCACTGCTATCGCTGGTATTATTGTAGCTAGGGGCTCTCACCTTGTCATGTCATTTGCAGGATCAGATTCATCACCTAATAGATCAGATTTTCCAAGTTGGATAATGAGGTGGGTGTGGGAAACAATTTCTCAGTAGAATATACAGACACATTAGTCAATGTGTTGGGGACATCACCCCAAAAGTCTTTGTCCTCTTCATGGCATAGCATTGGGTCTCAACAGGTCCTAAAGAGCAAGTGTAAAACATCCCCACGTGGCTGTAACCACATAGCATACCTAGCTCTCATTATCCAACAAGTGGAGCAACTGTGACCATGATCTAATGAAAAACATCCAACGTTATCACCAACTCATAATCCAAGGTGATTAAAATCTAGATAGGAAGAGATCAAACCCAAGGAAATTTATGAGCAAAATCAAGTTAGAGAGATTATCTAACTTCCCTGAGCTTCTTGCTCAAGCATACAAAGAAGACATACTACCTCCCCATAAAGATTAAATTTGCTAATAAATTTAAAACAACAAAATAAAGCAGAAAAAAACCTGTAATACATAGTCGGCAGGACAGATTCATTATTGTGACAGTCAACATTTTGTTTCTGAAAAATGAGAAGAATAAATTCGTAGAGAAAGTATTTATTTTGGCTTACGATTACAGAAGTTTCAGGCCATATTTAGGGGTTCCATCGCTTTGGGCCTGTACTGAGGCAGAAATATTCAGGAAGGTTATGGTGTAAGCCGCTCACTTCGGGCAGCTAGGAGATACAGAGAAGGAAAGACTCCACGAGGAAGGGGCCAGAAGAAGGGGATGGGTCCCAGAACAAGGGAGAGTCCTCAAGGCCACACCCTCGACACTCACCCTGTTCACCTAGACCCCCACATTGTCACCAACTCTTAACAATGCCATCAAATCATGATAGAAATTAAGAGTCTTCGTGATCCCATCTTTTCCAAAGGAGAGGGCTCTGAGCACGAGGAGCATTTGGGAGGAAAAGTTTGAACCAAATCATAACAATTATAGAGAATTTTCTTCCCACTTCTACGTGTTGCTTTCATCAATAGTTCAGACCTGTGTGTCCAATAGGGAATGCACATGTTGCTGGTAAATACTTGAGAGAGCTAGCATGACACAAGATGTCATGTAAGTACAAATTAAGCAATAAATTTGAAAAACATTACAAAAAAAAAAGAATATGAAATGCCTCTCTATAATTATATTGCTGGATTTTATTTTATTTTATTTTTATTTATTTATTTTTTTTTTTGAGACAGGGTCTCGCTATGCAGTTCAGGCTGGCCTTAGGCTCACTTTTGTAGCCCAGGCTGGTCTCGAACTCACACCAATCCTCCTGCCTCAGCCTCCCGAGTGCTGGGATTACAGGCGTGAGCCACCACGCACGGCTTCTATTTTATTTTATTTTAGTGTCAGAGATTGCACTCAGTTCTTGTGCTTTCCAGGCAGGTACTAAAGGCACCGAGCTATCTCCCTGGCATAATCATATTGCCATGTAATAAAATGCTAATACTGAATGTATTAGGTTAAATAAAACATATTCCTTCTGGGATTAGAGTTTAATGGTAGAATGTTTGCCTAGCATACACAAAGCCTTGTGTCTGACCCCAACATTAAAAATAAATAAACAAATCAATAATCATTAAGTCGACAAACACAAAGTAAATGCATACTGGTAAAAACCTTCTCTACTTGTTTCATTATTAAGTTTACTTCCATGAGTACGTTACATTTCTACTGAACAGTACTAGTTCAATGATCAGTCTTGTGTCATTACAGAAACAATTGCTAAGCAAATGCAAGCTCACAGTGGTCCTACTTCTGATAAAGTAGATGAAAGAGAAGTTTGCCATGAAGACCAAGAGGTATTTCAGCATTTATATTAGATGGAAGCTCAGGAAAGGAGATAAGCATAGAGAATAAATAAAATAATTCTAGTAATAGTAATAAAAAGATGAAGGTACAAAAATCAAGACAGCTTTGCCTAACCAAATGATGAAAACAGAGTGCATGGAGAGAAACAGAGCAAGGTGTCTGTTAAGAATTGGATGAGCCTTGATTTATTTGTGGTTGGGAGGGATAAAAAAAGAACAGCCATAAGGACCAAAATATTTACAAATAATATTGACTAGCTAGCCAAGAATCAAACTATAAGAAGTGGGTACTTATGTGCTGCCAGAATAGTTTGTTGTTGTTGTGTTTGTTTGTTTGCTAGAATTGCATCTCCTGGGCCTGTCACATAGGGAGTTGGTCAGCTACCTTAGAAGAGTCCAGATACCTAGTTATTTATAGAAAAATGGCAAATTAAATTAAAACTGATTTTGTTAAGAGATAACCAATACCTTTGAGTTACTGTATATAATTTAGGCCATTCATGATTGTTGAACGTATAAGGAATAAATAAAAATTTAGTCTAACCTCCAAAAAAAGAGGCAATTCATATACTAAAGAAGTGAGAAAAATTTCTTTTAAAATGCTAGGAGGTATAAAAAAGTGTGTGATCAATAGTGCCAGATACTGGAGAGATGATAAGGAGAAAGAAACATCTTTTGATTTGTCTTGAAAGTGGTTGTCAAGCACCTTGGAAATTCTTGTTATAATGGGTGTTGAGGGAGAAGCCATTTTACTAGATAATGGTCCAAAGAAATTTTTGTAACAAAAAAAGAGGCTGGTGTTCAAAACACTCATTAGAAAAGCCTGCAAGCAAAGACAGGGAAAATAGGGTGGTAGTTTAGTTTAAGTTGGAAACTAGATCAAGTAGTACACTTTAAAACTGATCAATGTTTGATGACACAGGACAAAGCCAAGTAGGAGGAAAGGATAAATACACTCGTGGAACAGAGGATATGCGTGGAGCTCAATGCTAGTATTTGCACTGCGATTTGAAAACACAGGCTGCCTTTCTAGTTAGTAGCCAGGATGGTCTAGGGCTAATATTATTGGATAAATGTCTTCTTCATTCCTCACCTTCTAATCTCATTAAGCAGCTGTGCTTAACTCTCACTAACAGGAACCAATATGAGGATTGATTTTAGGCAATTTTAAATCTTCCCCGATATTAGTTCGGGCCGTATCAGCAGAAAATCTACTTGTCCAGAATGGATTGCATGGGTCGACTCAAGTGATGTCAAAATTGGGAAGTCAGAAGATATTGAATTTTAAATATTAGATTATTTTATATTGGACTTTGGATCTAATATTCGATATTAAACTGTAAAATCACATTGTCCTTATTGCTAGCCTTCTTCTTCATCTCACTGCAGGCTCAGTATTGTTTTAGCGTGGCATTTGGGGGTTTCCGAGCCTGCAGTCCAAGGGAAAATATTTGCACCATTTATTGAATAGTGGACAGCCTCAGCTTTAAAACAAATGTTGCCAAATTTTAGATGGAGCAATTTGCTAACGTCTGATGGCCAAATATTATCTGACTGTTGTAGTAAAATAAATATAAAACAAAACAAAAATAAAATACCAGCCTCATCAGAAAAGCAGGACATATGCTTGTGACTCAGCTGTGGTGTTGCCTTGAACACAAATGGTCCTCAGGAGAGACCCAGAGCAAGGGCAGTCAGCAAAGAGCAAGAAGCAGGACAACGTGGATTTCATTCGTGGTAGCCCACTGGATCAGTATTATGTCTCAGATGTGCTAATTAGATGTTTATTAAGAATGATCAGTTTGGGGCAATACTTCAAAATTATCTTTTTTATTTTTTATCCTCTGTAAGGTAAAAAAAAATATTTTAAAACATAGGCAATGATTAAAAAATATTAAAATTAGAAGCAATATGTCCAGGGCTGGCCAGATGGCTCAGTGGATTAAAGCACCTGCTTAGGCAGAGTTCAGTGGCGAGGGTTCAATCCCAGCATGCCATATTGGCCCCGCCTGCAGGGCACACTGAGATGGTGATTGAGACTGGGCGTGGTGGCACGCCTATACTCCCAGTGCTTGGGAGGATGAAAACAGGAGGATCGTTATGAGTCCAATCTGTGTAATGAGACCCTGCAAACCCTGTCCTAAATACATTAAAAAAGCAATATGCTCACCTTTGAAACCTCAGATAAAACACTCATGCTTGATTTCATTGAACTGCAAAACAAGCCTAAGTTTGTCCTGAAAAAGATCTCATACATTTGTCTAAAACAATGATGACAAAAGTAATAATGCTAGTTGATATTTACAGTGGACCTTTCATGAGTCAGGAGCATTCTCTCTACTCCACTCCAAGCACTTCCCATAAATGGCATCATTTGCATCCCAAATGAGACAAACTCAACAAAGAGTGCATTGTTAATATTCTAGCCTTACCTATGAGGAGAGTAGGATGCTAACGACTACCACAGTCCTATTGATAGTAAGCCACAGAATGAGTGCAAAAATGCAAAATGTTTATATACTAGAGTAACCTCCAAAGAGAATCTGATAGTTTAATGAGTATATTCTCTGCAAAGCAAAAATTTACAATAATTTTTGAAATGACCCAGTGTCAGGCAGGTCAGTACTAACAAACATATTTTCATCAAAGAAATACGGAGACGAGATTCAGGGACCAGAGGTTACTGGCATAAGTACTTCAATACCTGCCCAAGACTGAAAAAGACGTGATTTTGCAGTGAGTCCCAAATTACTGGGTAGATCTATGTTAAATCCCTCTCACCTAGGTGTAAGATTTATCCTAGCAACCATATAGAACCAGGCTAGTAAGCTTTAGTCAATTCCAATACCAAGGACACAGGATCAAGAAAGGAACAAAGGCTTAAGCAGGTCTTGTCTGAAGACACTGGAGGTTCTGGGAGCAAAAGGGAGGAGATGGGCCCTGAGAGAAGAAAGGAACAGTGACATGAGAGGCTTCTACTGTCACAGCAGGTGGGATCTGTGCAGCAAGACGAGCAGGACGTTTCCTGAGAACATGCAGAAGACATATGCAAAGAGCTGCCGGGCCGCATGCCAGAGATGTTCCTCTGAAAACTGTAATCCAGCAGTTTTTCCTCAAGGGAATCAGAGGGAAACATTGGCTGGATAAGCAGCATCCTTTATGAGGGATCACAGAGGGATGTGTATTAAAATGAGAAGCAACATGTTGAGGAAACTTACAGAATTAAAATCTATTACTTTCCCAGAGTCCCATGGAATTAGACTCTTTCTTGTAGAACACTTTCTGTTAGGACGATCAACTTGTCACTGCACAGGACTGTGCTTGTGAGTCTTACAAGATAGATATAAGGAAGAAGAGAGCTGACCAATTGAGGAGCTGAAGAAAATAAAGAGCATTTATTTCTGCTTTTGTGATAGCATTCTTTGACATGTCCAATATTGATACACTTATAATGTATCAAAGATATTAATGCAACAGAATATTTATTCAGATATATTTATATGAACAAATGTACATATACTGAGGATGCACATTTTCTAATTTTACTGAAAATGGTACAGTGAGCAGGTTTGGAAACAAATAAGAACTTGATCTTTCTTCTTCTTCTTCTTCTTCTTCTTCTTCTTCTTCTTCTTCTTCTTCTTCTTCTTCTTCTTCTTCTTCTTCTTCTTCTTCTTCTTCTCCTTCTTCTTCTTCTCCTTCTTCTTTTTTTTTGGTACAGGGTCTATAGCCTCACTACATAGACTGGACCCATAGTGACCCTCCTGTTTTCAGCCTCTCTAGTGCTGGGATTACAGGTGTGCACCACCATGGCCAGTCTCAATGGCTGTCTCAGCACACCTTGGGGGTGAGACAGGCATGGCAGGCTGGGGATTGAACTCTGGCCACTGCGTTCTGCCTAGGCAGGAGCTTTAATACACTGAGCTATCTGGCTAGACTGAAAAAAAAGTTGCTCTTTCTGAGGTGGCAGTTTCCTACCAGAATGCAATCCTAATTAGTATAAACATAAAGACTATTTCTTATTCCTTTATTTATTTATTTATTTTGGTGTTTGTCTAAAATTATTTTAGCCTTTTTAGAGTATTACTCTTTGTCACTGCAAGCTGTTACTGCTAAGGAGAGTGGGAGCTGGAACAATGGAATATTAAGATTTTAAAGAAAACACACAAGTCTGCCAGTTCAGAGTAGAAAAGAAACCTAAATATTGCATGGTATTGTATCTCTATTCAATTTTAGAATTTGCCAATACTTGGCGTATATATAAGTTTGTGTTGAGATCAGCAATCTTTTTCTTTCTAATATTAATATCTACTTGGAATGCGCTATTCAAGTTTTATAAGCCAAAAATAGTTAAAAATTACTGATCACAAAAGCTTCAGCCTTTAGCTAGAAAAAAATAGTGAAAGGAAGGAAGAGAAAATCCACTCAGTCACTGTAGTTATTTGGATTTATAAAATCCCTCTACCCCAAAGCTCTTAAAGTTCTCTAAATAAGTTTTCTGACATACTTAAAAAATACAATCTCGATTTTCAAGAATATTATTAACTTTGACATATCCAGTTGTACTTAAAATCCTAAGACTTAAAAAAATTTAACAAAGAATCCTACTTCAGGCACTTAATGGAACATGAAATATAAAATGAGTTAATTCTTGAGACATAAATCTTATTTCCAATTTAAAAAGAAGGGATGATTCACTTACTCGTCCTGGAATCGCTTTTAAAGTACTACCCTGGAAATTCTGAAGATCACAGATCTAGCTGTTCTTCTGACTTAAAATTTCTTATGTCTGTCTGCAGCTTTCGCGGTTTACTGTTCTCCAATAAGTAGCGTTCCTAATTGTGACCACCACTGAGGAGGGAGCCATTTAGATAGAGCCTGAGTGAGCCAGGCAGGCAGAGCCGACCTACGTGTTGCGTAACTGGTGCAGTGGGGTCGGTGTGGACTGTGAGCCTCAGGTTTGCGCGGTCGGGGGTGGGGGGGCAGGCCCCGCTCAGCTCCAGCTGACTGATCACTGCCATGCAGTGTCTGCATCCGATACTGCCAAATTCTTGCAGTTTTCAAGAGAAACCGCAAAGATCCAGACTTTTGTGATCTTTTGATATCAAAATAGTGACATCATTTTAAAGGAAAATGCTGTATTGACAACAGTATCTAGGGACAAAACGCAAACTGCAAGTCGCTGTTGTGCAATTTCCAGGTTCCTTTCACTGATTAGTAATCAGAGGTGGACAGGACGTTAGGTGGTGTGGCTGTCTGGCCATAGAACGTGCTGGACATTGGCATGAACTGCCGGTCTCGCTCAGGGCTTCACTGATTGCACTGTTCGCTCTGTCACACAGCAGTGTGGTGTTGCCCTAGGGACACAAGGGAGCAGCGAGTTCTCCTTTAAAGCCCGTTGCGTGCTTTCTTCAGTTTTGCTGCTGATGGCGGAAATGACAGAAGCTCTGTGTGTGTGTGTGTGTGTGTGTGTGTGTGTGTGTGTGTGTGTGTGTGTGTGAAGGTTTGTGGACAGGACAACATATAAAGTAAAAAGAACGGAGAGTAGCACGAGATCATAGTCTGTCACTCACAATCTGTACTTTGTTCTCAGGACACACAGGGTCTTTGGGCCTCTGTCACTTATCTGCACACCTGTAAAGTGAGCCTAAGGCACTCCTCACCCAAGGTCCTTGCGATTTTGGGCACTGGAGTCCACCTGCTTGGGTTTGAGTCTTGGCTCTGCCGTGAGGTTCAGGGATGTCACTTAACTTTTCCATGTTTTGATTTCCTCACATCTGTAGCCTGAAAATAAGTGTACCTACCCCACAGGATCATTGCATGAAACAAATGATACTTATAAAACCCTTTCAGCAGTGTCCGGGACATAGCGAATGTAGAAAAAAAATAGTTTTGTCTATGGCTTGGAGGATCTGATGTACCACTGATGTAAGAAATGCGGTGTAGCCTTAAGGGAGAGAAATTGCTTCACATTTTAAATGGTTATATGTTTTCTATTAGAACGTTTATTTCATACTTCAAAAAAGGCCTCTAGATTTAGGTATCAATTCACAACAGACACCATTCTATACATAAATAGACATTAAATTTGACTGGCTCAAGTCTGCTGAAGCACTTGGCAGGAAGGACCTATGTGTGTTATTATTTTCTACCAGTTCTGTAAGTTCAGCATCAACCAGGCAGGTGCAGAGCACTGGGAACACATTACAGCCTTTCGCTCGCTTCCTGTGCATCCTTCTTTTTCCTTTTAAAAATAAACCTTTAATTTCAAAAATTTTCCAGAGTGTACATTTGTAGAGAGAACAGTAGAGCGCAGTCATACCACAAGGCAACATCACCCGCATGTGCACAGAATCTAAGGAAATACTCTTTACAACAGTTTTTGTCCTGTCTGAAGGATTTTTCTCCCAAACTGTAACATCATCTTTCAGAGGTTTTTTTTTTTTTTTTTTTTTTTTTTTTTGTTGTTTTTTAAGGTTTTTCTTTTCTTTGTGCAGGGTCTTACTCCACAGCCCAGATTGGTAGTGATCCTCCTGCCTTCGGCCTCCCTAGTGCTGGGATTACAGGTGCATGCCACCATGCCCAGACTCCATTGCCAGCTCAGCGTGCCTGAGGGAGGGGCCAGTGTGGCATGCGGTGCCAGGGACTGAACTTTGGCCCTTGTGCTTATGTGCTGGCCCTTCTTTCAAGGTTTATGCTTATATTTTGCTTAATCTTACCATACGATGCCAGTAGACTTTTGGGCAGGAATTGGGATCAATCTACAATCTACAATTTTATGCATACATTTATATTTCTTTTTCTTAAATATCAAAAAGCTGTATTGTGTGTTTGGCCCAGGGTTTCAGGGTCTCACTGTGTAGCTTGGACTCATAGAGATCTCCTGTTTTCAGCCTCCCCAGTGCTGGAATTACAGATGTGTGCCACCACACTGGGAATCGGTGACTAGCTTAATGCACCCAGGTGTGAGGCTAGCTCGGCTTGTGGTGCCAAGGATGGAAACCTGGTCCCTGTGCTTGTCTAAGCAGGGCTTAGTCCACTGAGCTATGTCACTGGCCCTATGATTCCTCCCCTTTCAGTCATATCAACAGAAAATCTTGCCAGGTTCATACATGTACACATAATGACAGCTAAGTCACAACTATTATTTGCCAAAGGATAATTATAAGACATTACTCACTGCATAAGCATCCTTACTTTCCAATGTCAAAATGACAGCACAAAGGGCAATTTAGGATTAGGCAATAGAATATTATCATGAAACAAAGGCCTCAGGATACAGGATCCCTTCATTGGTTTCTCCACTACTTATGAATTATTTTGGCAAAACAAGCTCTTGGCTGACATATTTCTCTTATATAATATCCACGGATGTCTTTCCATATCAATAAGAATTCATGAACTCCCTCCAGAAATGCTAGAGTTGTTCCATTCTTTTCAGGCCTGTAAATATTCATATAGGAACTAGGAAAAAAGACAATGCTCACTCTTAACTGACCCTCTTTTTCTCCTCTGAAACATAGAATTCATTATCGCTGTATTCTATGATTTAAAAAATTATAACAAGATGAAATTTGTGCCATTAGCCTGATTACTAAGGTTATTTGGGACATCATAAACTCAACTTCTATTTTTTTCAGCCAACTCTAAAGTACACTTTATAATACCTTTACTGACAAATTTTGATCTATTTTTTGAGTCTTTAGGTTTTATTTTTATAACAAAACTCGTCACTTATATTGTTCTGAATCATTCTTTTAAATCTATGATTTTATTTTCTCAGTATTCTGGATATGGATGATTTGATTATGTGGAATGTCAGGGTTGTTTTTTACTATCTTCAAATAAGATTTTTATTTCAATTGTTGTCATTTGCATTAAGTAGCATGCTGTTCAGCCCCTGGTCTGCTTTTGCTCAATAGCCACAATGTCCTATCTAATTTCATTAGTAATAAAAAAAATATTGGTGATTCCTAAAAACATGTCTTCTACTGCATGAAACAGATCAGACTTATTTCCAAACACTTTCCAGAGACTCATTTGTGTTTCAGAAATGCTGCTTTGTTTTTTTCAATCTTTGAGATTATTGTGTTGATACTTCCACCTTTGAAGTTAAGATTTGTCTTGAATGTCATGGACACCATCAATTGTTGTTTGAGGAGAGAGGTTTGGTAGAGAATTGACCCTGCTAGTGTCACTCTCAACTGATGGCTCCCCATTTTCTGAGCACTTAGGAATCATTATCTGAGGATGATGTTAAGAGCAAGGCCCATTGGTAATGAATGCTTTGATCCAATATAAGTGCCGTGGAGTGACAAAGTCACAGTTTTTACAAATTTATTTCGTGTGAAATATTCAAACACACAAAAGCAGAAAAATAGTACTGAACACTGAACTACTTCATACCAATCACTCGGCTTCAGTGATTATTCATACTTTGTTTATCTCAGTTCTTTTGTTAATACTTTTGTTAATGCGTCATTTTTGGATGTTTAAGAAATACTATTTCTACTGGAATATTTTAAATCATGTCTCATTTCATCTACAAAGCACATCTCTACCCAAAACATACTTTTGTATAACTGTAATTGACACTATTATCTATAACAACTCTTTAGAATCACTCATGACATCTCATAATGTACACAGTCATACTCAAATTTGTCTTGGTGATTCATGTGTCTTTTTACAATGAGCCTGTTAAATCGGGTCTCATGGAAGTGCTGACAGTGTATCAGCCTACTCTGTTACTTTCATTGGAGCAGCCACTTAGAGCTCAAGCTTGTCCTCTTGCACCCAGAGGAGAAGCTGGCCAATGAGCTCCTCCAGAGTGAAACTGTTTATTCCAAACACAGGAATTTTGTCCGCTAACACTGATGGAGAGAGACATATATCAGTAAATCAAAGAAAAAAATCTGGAGTTAAAGAAGGAATCCTCCGTTCACATGAGGCTTATAGTACCAAAACTACTACTTTCCCATCACAAAATTAAGTGAAATTAAGTACAGAAAGTGATTAGAGAGACCCAGCAGAAGGCAAACCCAATAAATCCTTCCTACTGTTGCTGTAATTATTAGAGGGAGATGCTGAGTTAAGTTTTAAGGCCTGATCAGTGACTGAAGGCAAAAGGAAAAGCTAACATTTTGATGTATTTTGTTATTTAACGAAGAATCCAGGCAAGGGACAGAGGGCAAATGTAATAGAAGGGCACTCTGAAGGCTTGGAGAACAAATTAGAGCAGGGCCAGGAACGAAGTCATGCATGGCGATAGTGATACTGTGCAGTGTTCATACCTGCCTGTGGTATTCTGAACTCACTAGAGACCCTATTTAATTCTCAATACTTCTTACCTCTCCTTTGTAGGCATCTTTCTTTATTTGTTCTTGCACGGGCAGTTTAATTTTGAAATAAGATAGAATGTTGAAAGTAATAAATAAAACTGTTCTCCAGGTATTGCATTAGAAATGAATTATTCAAAAACAAATGACATGAAACTCACACCCTCAAGGAGCTCATAGTTCAATAGAAGATACAGATAAATAAGGACCTGCAAAGCAATGAACAAGCATAAAGCAAATGAGATAACTCTAAAGCTGAACTGGAAAGCCATAGATACAGAAAATATAGCATCTGTAGTTTGGCTGGGAAAAGTAGAGTGACCATATAATATATATCCAATTCATTAAGAGTAAAAGGTAGTTTACTAATACACAGAGAGAAAAGATAGAATTAGGAGTGCCCTTGATAATCCAGGCTGTGTGGTCAACTCGATTATGCCAAAGCATATCTTCCTAAGTCAGGTGACATCTGAGTTCTGAAAGCAAAAACTATCATCACCAGGGAAGAGGGAGCAATTTAAGTACAGGAAGTGCAACATAAGATCATAGAGATGTCAGAGAACTGAGATTATATGGACACAGGAAACAGAACAATCCAGAGTAAATGATATGAGAGAGATAATACAGACAGAACCCAGACAGAGCCGGTCAGCTAAGCTGACAAAATTGAACTTTATCATACAAGTTGCTGAGTATCATTAAGCCATTTTATTTTATTTCATTAAGGGATTTCAAGAAAAAGGGAATACAGTCCTATGGTCTAAAACTGGCAATAAACAATTTTATTGGGGTTCCTTTGTATCATATAAATTTTCAAATTTAAGAGTCCCAACAATTTGACTATATCTATATAAATGTCCCTGTTTTATAACCATCTACAATGAGTTAAATACTTTGAACACTTGAACAGAGATGTGTCTAATTAGAAATCTACCTTACATTATATTATAGCAGCAAGTTTGAGGCTAGTTTGGCTAAAAGACAGTTTGAAGAAGCAAGAGATCTAGTGAAATACTGACATTCTAGTAGGATAAAATAGGGAGGAGCTGGATGATGACCAAGATAAAAATAAACATGCTGTAGAAAAGGAAAGAAAACCACTGGAATGGGTCAGCACCAAGTGGTAGAAGAAGCAAGTGTTTTAAAGAGTCCAGATTTTTGGTTTGCACAACTGAGTAAGTGATAAGACCATTCAAGACAGGAAATCAGACTATGACAAGGACAACAATATGCATTGTATCAATTACTGGGAATGTACTACTAATGTGTTTTGAAGCTGTCACATTACAATTTCTTATTAAAAGTAATAATAATAATAATAAAAGACAGGAAATCAGCTGGGATTTTCTGAAGACACGGTGAATTCTCTTTATGGGAGTCCTGCATTTATCGGTGAATTGGTAGCCAAATCCAGAGAAGGCTATAAGAAACGGAAAGACAGAAGGTGGTCTCTGCAACCTAGAGATGAAGTGCTGGAGTGGATAAGACAGTGAAAGGCAGAAGTGTGTGAGCAAAAGAGGGGAGAAGAAGGCCAAGGAAGGAAGGAAGGAAGGGTCAGAGAAGAGGAAGTTACTCAAGAGGAAAAGTAGCCAGCAGGGGTAGACCGCAGCACACTGAGGCAAAGACTCTGGGAGAGCCACTGAAGCGAGAAACTAGTAGCCCAATCTTGAAAACCAAACTCAGCATTTGATCAATAATAGTTGAAAAAATTGTGACTTGTAGTGTGTCACCTTCTATATCTTTTTCCTGCCGTGGGTCAGTCACAGACTATATATATAGATATTCATCATGGACAGTCATAGTAACAGCTGCAAATATTATATACTTATCATAGCTTTGCATCTTTATATATATTCTTGTCCATTTATAAACAGCCTTCTAAAATCTGTATCATTGTCTCCACTTTAAACTTGAACAACTTTAAAGTTGAATGGTCTTAATAACTGTATTTTAAAGAATAGAAAACTAACTCTGGAAAACACCAAAGGCTGTTCTTTCCCTATTTACACCACAAACTCATTTTTTCTTTTTTGTTTCAGTTGCATAAGCCAAATGCTATCAAAGATGGTTTGGTTAGGGTACAGGAATACAGGTGACAGTTAGCAATAGCATTTGATAATTCCAGATCATGAGGGAAGCTGGATTATAATCCACCACATAAAGGACAGGATCTGCTAATGTGAGGCTCAATGTATCTACAACAAATGAACAAAAAGAGTTCATCTGTAGGCAAAACCTACAGACAATGAACCTTAAAATATTCACGTCAAGAGCAAAACACAGGAAAGCAAAGAAAACTAGGTGGGACCTCTGAAGAAATCAAAGTGTCACACCTTGGGACACTGGGTTCCACATGACAAAAGTTAGAAGCGTTCATCTTATTCTTCCCACACATCCCAACCCACAATTAGAGAACCCCTTTCTGACACTGAAAACTGAACACAATATAAAGTCCTTGGAATGATTTTAATGAAAGGAAACATTCGTGGAATTTATAATAGAGCAAGCAAAAATGAGTTGTCTAAGAGCTGAGTTCTCACATCTAGCTGTACTTAGGTTGGGATTCTTTGGGTTGAAAATACTTTTGACTTTACCCAGTCACCTTATTTCATATGTTGGAAGCTCCAGAACTTCAGGTGAACTCAGACCCAGGGCACATAAGTTTATGCTACAAGCAATGAATAAACAGTGGAAACAAAAGCATATAGAAATACTAGTGAATTTTAAAAATAAAAAAAAAACACTAAGCAGTTGTGACCCCTAGCTAATCTCTGTTCAGTGTCCACTAGAAAATTCAAACCTGTGCTGCCTTCTCCAACACAAATCACACCACACGGCACACATGTTCAGATCACTTGCTTTATTGGCTTTTCATTAGCCGTCATATTGAGCCAAGTTCCAATTTCTTTTAAAAACACGATCTCTCTCACTGTTTGGCAAAGTGCTGATACTGACTCACTGATAGCATGGCATATGTCAGGGATTATTGCTTTAGTAGTGTGGGGGAAGTTGGAATGGGAGGAGGTAGTTTTCCTCTTCCTATTTATTCTCTAAACTGGCCCTGCCTTGGTTAGACATATGGCAGCAAACAGGCATGGAGCCTGCAGGCACATAGCGCATCTCCTTGTGGAAGTCCCTTGGGGTTGCAGCATGGAACTCTGGCTGCACGCATACCAGACTTCAGCCCAGGTGTCCTCAAATTTGGGAGTGAGCTAGAATCTCAGGTGGACTGGTGATTAATAATTAAAGCACATGGATTTCACATTAGTTCACCAAAGGTAAACCTCTGGAGCCAAGTGACTGGCATTTCCCAGCTCTTAGGCTATCCTATTAATTCAGAATCATATCACAGCTGCAGAACTACTGCCCTGGCCATTGGGATTCCCTCAGCAGCCAGGACTCTGACAATCTGCCACATGGCAGATGGCACCGGCTCAGAAACTCTGCACAGGTAGCCCAGGTCCTGGATGCTGCTGCCTTCTGACTCACTGACTGTTCCTTCACAGAAACCTTTGTGTGTCTTCCACTTGGAAACAAAACAAACCAAGAGCCAATGATGAAATAGATCTGGAAAATACAGAAAAGAAAACAAATTGTATATGATCACACTACTCCAGGGTAGCTGTTTTGAACGCTGTAGTGAATAACTATCACTACATATTGAAAAAGATACAATAGTCCTCGTCTGAAGTCTATACTCCATTAAAATAATCATTCAGATTTGTGTTTCTTTTATGTATTTAGGACAGGGTCTGCCGGGTCTGCAGGGTCTCACTATGTAAACCAGACTTGTAGTGATTCTCCTGTTTTCAGCCTCCCAAGCTCTGGGATTACAGGCACACACCACCACACCCAGTCTCAATGGCAGTCTCAGCATGCCCAGAGGAGGGGCTGGCTGGGAAGCCGGGGATGGAAACCTGGTCCTTGCATGTGCCTAAGCAGGCACTCTAGTCCACTGAGCTATCTGGCCAGCCCTTAGATCATATTTGTTAGATTCTCTGTGCCTAAGCTCATTACTCTGTATTCATCATCTCATTTGTCACATGACAACACACCTATAATGAATGCATGATTATTCCTCAATTTAAACATTAAGCAACTGAAACTTCAAGAAGTTGTAATAGACCATGATGAAGTGTTGATCTGAGCCCAACAACAAGGTCTTCTTTTCTCATTCTATCTTTCAAAATATGCATGTTTCTAAGATAGTGAGATGATGTTATAATGGCACATTCTCATCCAGTTCAACACTGCCATTGGCTTGTCTAATGCTCCTAATCCAACAATGGGTTATGAATTTTTATAATACTGCAATAAACATGTCGATTTTGCTTATCTGTCTTCTGAACCACTTCATGAGGAGAAATTTCTAGAACATAAATTAATATTCCAGGGATCATAAATATTTTAAGATATTTCTTGATGAGCATCATGAAACTAATTTTAACAAAGGAAAAATAATTTCTCCATTATTTTATAAAATCTGCCTTGATCATAATGTTGAGAAAGTCATTCCTAATTTTTCCTAATTTACATTAACTCCTACATGCTACTTTTATTTGTACACTTATCTTCAGTAACATTACATTTTCTTCCTTTAACTTAAACTCCTCAAGGTAGAATTACGGGACCAATGGGCACACACTTTTTAGAAAACTGCTAACACTGAATGTGTCTGCTAGAAAGGTCACCTTTCTGCTCCCACCTGCAGAAAATGTGAGTGACTAAATCCTCATACCTTGTCAATAGGAAACATCTTGTTTCTATCTGCATTTTAAAGAGCTAGTGACACAGAGCAGCTTTTTATGATTATTGATTCACTGGATTTACTGCTTTTTTACTTATAAATTTTGTAGTTATGGTCTTTACATGTAATTAAATTTTTGATTGCCAGTTTTCCTTATCAATTATTAATTTGAAAATTATAGTAAGATCATAAGCTGTCAGATAAGTTGTAAAATATCTCTAATTTGTCATTTGCATATTTCTTATAAACATTTTTTGTGCATCAGATTTAAAACGTTAATGTGGATGTATCTTGAAGTATTTGCTATCTGAATTATACCTTTAATTTTAGATAGAATTTAGAAAATATATTCTCAGCCTACTACACATATTCAGATATATTTCTTTTAAAATTATATTTGGCATCATTTAATCTTTAATTCATTTGGAACATGTTGTAGGATAGAGCATAATGTAAAAATTCTACTACATTTCCACTATACTTCATGAAGTTGATTAGGTGAATAATTTATTTTTTCTGTGAAATGCTACCATTATACATAAATGAAAAAGACACATACTCAGATAAATAGATGCAATGTATATGTATATGAGCACATATATATATATATATATATATATATATATACACATATATTTTCTTACACACATACAGGCTAATATATATAAATACATACATGTGAAATATTTTAGAATATATTTACAGATCTAATCAATAATGAGATTATTAATTAATCTTCCTTGTCTTTCGTTCATTAGTCAATCATTATTCATAAGTAGGTTATACACACAAGCATACAATTAATTGTTTTTTTCTCAATTTTATTACCATACTATCTACAGCAGTGGTTCTCAACCTGTGGGTCATGACCCCGGCGGGGGTCGAATGCCCAAAACACAGGGGTTGCCTAAAGCCACTCCGAATCATAAATGTAGCAAAATTACAGTTTTGAAGTAGCCACCAAAATTATTTTTTGGTTTGGGGTCATCTCAACATGAGGACCTGTATTGCAGGGTTATGGCATTAGAAAGGTTGAGAAACCACTGTTCTACAGGGAGGAGGTTCTACCATTTCATGAAAAACTCTATTTTTCTATTCTCTATAACATGGATGAGCTCTTATGTGTTTATTAAGCACTTAATCAACTAGATGCTTTTGTTCAATTTTAGTGGCTTTTGATTTGCATTCCTACAGAAAAGATAGACTACTTTGGTTAAAGAATGATTATACCTATCTTATCAATGCTCTTCACAATGCTTAGCAAATGTGTCCTGAAACACACATTCCATTTCTAGAGGAAACTTGTCCTCTTAAAAATAAGCTGTGAATTAGTTACACTACTTTTGTAAATATGTTAGATTGAAGGAGGACCAATAACTTAGCCACAGTCACATAACTAGTATGTTACTGGAGGTAGAATCAAGGTCCAAGTCTTTTGGGTGTCACCTTGTGAACCTTCTTGTGACTACACTCTTTTTTTCTAAATTTCCTTTCATGCTTCCACTTGGGTTTCTGTGCTAAGAACCTCGATAGGGAGGTAGGGTCCTGAAGGCATTTAAACCATCAATGAGACTGCTGTCTCTTATGAACTATTTCTGTTCCATAGTTCAATATGTATGTATTTAAGTATGTAAATAGTTGACTAAGTTATTAATGGTGTGTGAGAGTTAAACATATAAACTGAAAAATCAAACCCATGTGGTGAAAAGAAAATGCTTAGTGAAATACATACAGAAATGTTAGGTATAGCTCTATCAAAAGGCGAGGTCAACACATTTTTCAGTGGACACATTTGAAATTAAATAGTTTCAGCAGTAAAGATGATTTCATACAAAAATATTCTTTGTTTTGCTAAGATATTCAATGTGTGAAAGTCAACTAACATAAAACTCATCAGAATACAGATATTTTCTTTTGGTTAATTACATTATAATACACATATTAGGAACTCTATTGTAATCTTGTGGGGAACATTGAGTGAAGCTTTTCTAAGGACATACGTTACATCAGGCTGCATACAGTAGTCATCACATAAGAATGATCAAGACCTCAGGGACTTGCAATCTCTCAGTAAGGAAACATAGAAGTGACTACAAGTGTAGTAGGTATAATACAGAAGGGTCAGGGTTGAGGAAAGATAATTCTAAAAGGTTGATATTGCCTGAAAAGAGGAGAATATAGGAGCCAGGAATGGAGAAGTTATGCTAAACAATATTGAAATTAAAAAAATTTACAAAGAAGAGGTTTTATGAGTTAAACGTTGGCCAAACTGTATGAAGTTTTGCTTTTACTCTCATTTTTCATTTTTAAAATTAACTTTAATGAGAAAGAAATAGCAATGAGACAGTTTCAAAACAGGTTAGTAAGACAGTTGCAATAATTAATACATTGCATGTTGTTGTCTTGGTAGTAGTCATTCAGCGTACAACATGCAGACATGAGGTCTTGTTTAAACAGTATTAGTACAAAAGTTCTCACTGAACCAAGAGAAAGTAGCTGTATATCTACCCTAACTGTTCTATATATACAGATATATGTGTGTATATATATATTTTTTTTCCAGTACAAAATGGTCTTTCATTTAAGTCCCCCTTTTTGTTTTGCTTTGTCAGAGATGGGTGTTCCACTGCCATTCACATATTGTAGAAACTTTATGAAGTTTTGGAATCAACTACTTTATTAAAGAAGCTGGAGGTAGATACGTAGCAAAGAGACAGATTTACAAAATGCTAGTTGAAGGTAAAAACTCTTTGCTGAAAAGAAGACAGGTAAAGCTATGCATTAAATGAAGTTGAGGAGGTGTCTAGCAGTATAAAGCTGCTTATTGAGGAGAGAAATCTATCCTAGAAAGTGAGGACAACAGAGTTGTCCACTGGTGAAAAGGACAGAAACCAGAATATTTGGAGCACAGTTTTTATACTTGGTATTGGAAAGCTGGAAGAATCACTAACTGACGGTTTTTGTTTTCTCACTGAGCTAGATTGGCAGAAATGAAGAGAAGGAAGGAGTTGGAGGAATATAAATATTTTGAAATAACCACTGAGGGCAGTGGGAGAAACTGACTAAAGAAGATTATAATTTATGACAATGAGGCCTCCTATGTGCAAATACATTGTGTTATTCAATCATTTGAGAAATTAGAGACAAGGGCAACTGACAAAGGAAGTCATTGGTCCTTGGTTCAAACAATGTGTTGACCAAAACAATTAATCCAATAAAACTGAATTTCTAATTGTCCAATAAACATGAATGAATTAAGTCTTCTCAGAGTATAAACATTCCCTTACTTCCACTGACCGCCAAGCTTCATAAATAATGTTTTATATTTGTTTCCTATTAACCATCCTCTCAATACCTGCAATGGAAACTAAAGTTTTGAAGGGAAAAGATGACTTAGTTGCAAGCCCTTTGGCCCCAGGGTATGTCGTCTTTTCCATTAATATAGCAGTCTCAAAACGCCCTTTCCAGCTAACATCTTTAAATGCTTTCCTTCATCGTACTTGAAACACAGTTACCTTATCCATTTAATTCTTCCTATTTTATCAGAAATTTTGACACTTCTCATGTCATTTTGGAACGTTAGCCCTTTATATCAATAATTTTACAATATTTACATAGTGTGTTTCTTAGCTTCAATTTGTACTTCAATGTAGATGCCTAACAAATATTCAACTCCATAATGAAATTCTCTACTGTACTACAAGTATTCATTTCCAGAAGACCAGCTGGACAGCATGCCCTGAGCATGCCACTAAAAATGCAAACCCTATCATTTTATTATCTTTCTTAATTATTGTCAACATCATTCTCATCACTTAGATTAAAATTTGGGGAAACACTTTTTCTAGTCCTTTTCCCTCTTAGACACATTTGTTAATCCACCACACTGATATGATTTATAACATGTAGTCTTCTGTAACCTACTTCAGGCTCTGAAAAATATTTGCTTAAATAATTGAAACATTTTCATAATTCTTCTATTCCTACTTTCAGATTTCCTTCACTGAGTTTGCAATATTGTTGTCAGAATACTTTTCTTAAATTATATCTTTGAATACTTTACTTCCATGCTCACAATTCTGTATGTGATATCTGTCACTAGTGAGACTTCCCATAAGCCTCAGTTAGTTTTCAAAACTTATATTATTTATTCACCCTCTTGTGCTTATAACTTGAGAGATTATTGCTCTCACTTTATAATGAAGAGTGCTACAGGTCTTAGAGCTCAGTTAGTGATAAAGCGAGCATTCAAACTAAGTCCTAGTCAACCATAACCTGGACGTACCTCTGTTCTTAATCACTATCTTCTGGCCTCGATAAAAAAGCTCAAGTTCCTTTGCTTTCCATTCGTGGTTGTCAAGGTGTATTCACGGCAAGTACACAACTTCTGCCTGTTGCTCTATTATCACTCTTCCAAACTCAAATAAGTTTTATAGTATTTCTGGAAAGGATAACAAGCACCACAAAAATCCCTGAGATGCTAATTCTTCAGAGGAGATCGGTAGCCAAGCACGATGTAATTTTGTATTCTGTGCTGCCTCTAATTAGCAAAGTATTGATGTAGAGGTTAGGCTATAGGCAAACATCTTTTTTTAATTTAAAAACAATTTTTTAATGTATTTGGTACAGGGTCTCACTAAGCAGCTCGGACTCATAGTGATCCTCCTGTTTTCACCACATCCAGTCTCTGTGGCCAGCTCAGTGTACCTGGGAGTGAAGCAGGATCAGCATGTGGTGAGGGGTGGGGATCAAACCCTGGTCCCTGCACTCGTCTAATCAGGCATCTACTCCACTGAGCTATCTTGCTGGACTTAAAATCTTTACAAATGTATTATCTCTATTTCTTTTTTTATTATTGAGAGTAGAAATTATCTTAAGTGATGATAAATAATTTATGACACTTTATGTAAACCAACACATATACTCTGCAGAATGTACACTATATTGTTCTGGCTGCCAATAAGCCCATGTACGTTTCCTCTGCATCAGTATGGACTCTACATGTGCAAGAGAAAGGAATCTCTAGAATGCCCCAGGCAAACAAATGCAGTGGGAAATAGCTATACAACTTTGTGCATGATTTGAAAAATTCTTATAAATGTAAAAGTGTCTTGTACTATGTATGATAGACATAACGACTTTTATTTTACTGTCCCAAATTCTTGTTGGCCTGAAAAAAGTGATAAAAAAGTAATTTATGAAATTTAATTTCATAAATTTCATGAGATTTACATTTTTCTTGACAAAATCTTTGGAACTGACATACAGGAGATTATGGATGCCATAAAGAATCACAGCAATAACCAGGAATTAATACTAACTTGCAAACGAAGTCCTTGTATGCCAAGAAAGCAATGACTGGTAAGGAAATGATAGCACACTTACAGAGGTACTCACTGTGTTGAAATATTTACTAAGTCACCCTAAGTAGGTGACTTCACAATTTATTTTCACTTTTTATTATGCATTCCTGTTTGCTTCTCTAAATGAGTAACTCTAACAAATATTCATACAACGCAATATGCAGAGGTGCATAATCTGTAGAAAATCAGCTACAGATTACAGAAAAGCGACAATGGGAGGCATGCCTTCCTCGATGGTGTTCATTAATGGGTGTTTGTGACAAGGTCCTGTCAGCTTCCGTTTACTTCATTCTCCTCGGAAGGCTCCTTCTTCCCGAGCAGGAGGCTTCGGCATCTGCAGGCTAGCCCACCGCTGGTGGGAGGAGTCAGCTGACTCGCTTGTCAGACAAGCTGCGAATCATGGGGCTAGGGCTCAGGCACACACATGAGGTCCTCAGGTTTAATCATCTGAGCAGGAAGAAAAACTTGCCCCTGCGTATTAGACGATCCTCTCCACACCTTCAGCCGCATCGACGCTGCTGAGCATTCATCACTTGCCCATGGCATCTGGATAATTAAGGAATTAGCATTTAGGCCTGGATCTCGGATGAATTTAGATAGGGACGCTAAAATATAAATAGCTCCCAAAGCCTTACACACCTGCTGAAGGGAATCTGCAGTAAGCACCTTCGTAAAAGGCGAGGACACGGCAGGCCTCTCGCGGCCTCTGCATGGTCTCTCCGGTGTGTTCCCTTTCTTCAGCAGCAAAGGCTGACATTTATTCTTTATTGTTAATTCTCTTGCTAACTCCACTGGGTGAGGGCGAGGAGCACCACACCCAGAGGAAGGGGAGGACAAACGTGGGGCAACACTCGAAGGCTCTTTTCCTACTTGGAATCTTTGAAAAGTAGGCCAGGAGTGCCGGCGACTGCAAATGCTGTTCGTGGGCTATTGATTCTACGCCCATGGATTCTATGCAAAAGTGAGGTTTCTAAACTAACCACCATTTCAGGGTTGGCCAGAAAGTTCTAGCTGTTTTCTGGAATATCTGACCTGCTTCTACACTGCTAACATTTTTAATAAGCTTGAGAGTTAGTGGATTGACCCTGAATGTCACACCCCATAATTAGAATTGCTGACTGTATGCAGAAACATTATTTGAATATATTAAAATCTATCTTCAGCACTTATTTCTGTTGTATTTGGTCATTCCTTCATGCACGTTTTAGTTCTCAGTAGCGCTTGTGTGAATGAGAGCCTGCGAAAGGGAGAAGGCTAACATCAATAAAAATGACAATCATAAAAGGAACCTCATTTAGTTTTATTTTTATAAAAAGGGACATTAGGCTGCTCAGCTGTTTGTCTTTGCTATGAGGCCACAGCAACAACCATGTGACCCAAAACTCTAGAAAAGCACACATTGAAACACTGATCCTCAGCAAGGTAAATTGTACCTTGTAAGTCTGGATTAGAGTTCAAGTTGCTTTCCTCTGTTCTCCAGTTATTAAGCATAATCTCTAGAAAGAGGTAATATCACTTATTCCTTATACTTCATGTTATTCAGAATAGGCACAAAAACTAAATCTTATTTTAATTTATATTTTCCTGTAGTGTTTAAGATTCAACTCAATTTTGAGAAAAGCTAGTGTTTCAAATTCAAAATATACCAAATATTTTACATACATTAGCAATAATCACTAAGATACAAATTAATCTCTAAGAAGTTCCTGTGTCATAGTGTTGAAAGGGGCACAGACAATACAACACACACATTTTATAAGATGATTTATAATAGTCACTCAAAGAATCATATACAAAAGAGAGCAGGAAATCTGTCCATATACTAAAGACCAAAGAAGCCAGCTTAAGACCTGGGTCCTTTGGCAATGTCTTACATGAGTCCACCTGAAGACCTACAGCCCATAAAAATGTCTCTCACAAGTCTGACCAGAGGCCTAGAGCCCACAACAGTGTCTCATTCAGGCCCGTTGCATGGATCTGTGCTGGGAAGGGCCAAAGGTCAGTGGTGGAAGCTGGAAAGTCTATATCAGTGGGATGAAGGATCTGTGCCAGCAGGCTGAGGGATCTGCAATGGAGCCAAGAAGCAAAGCTTAAAATAAGGACTAGAGCTCCCCTGAAAAGTACTACAGCCATCCTCCACGACAGTGAGGTCCTGAGCCCCTTTGGCAAAGAGCAAATGCAAATTCCCATCAAGAAAGCCAATGTGACAAGCTTCTACAGGAGGCCAAACTGTCTTCCCTTCAGGAGCCAGGAAGCAATGCTCAAGGTGAGGGCCAGAGCTCCCCCAAAGTGAACCACAGCCATCCTCAGTGACAGTGAGACTCTCAGCTCCTCTCTGATGAGAACAGCCAAGGTCACCAGGAAAGCCAGCATGACAAGGGCCTCTAGAGGAATTATCTAAGAGAACCAGTGGCTCCCTAGCAGCTTCTCAAGGGCTCCCTATAGCTGGCCTCTTCCTTTGCCAGTTCCACCTCTTGTGCTGCCTGCCGCAGCCTTCAGGTGCCCCCGCCCCCCCACCCAGCACTGTGCTGGCTCAGTTGAGCTGGGTGTTACAAGCTGACCACTGGTTGTCAATCCACCACAATCTGTGACCAGTCAATTAATATTAGGTTTAGTACAGACTTGTATTTATTCTGCAAGTACAAAATTCCCAATCCTCTACTTTCAGTCGGTATACAAATCAACCTACTGATAGCTATCAGTAAGTTAGAGTTCATTCTGTTGGGCGATTTCCTTCCTGTTTTAGTCCATCCCACTTAGGGATAGTTCTATTTTGATGTTGAATGAAAGCCACAACATAGAGCGTGTAACCTGGAGCTAGACAGAGCCAACTGGGTGGATGGGCATTAGGTGGTGGGCTGGGCTTTGGTGGGCTCGCTTCTTGGGCAATAGTGCTCAGGCAGAGAAATAAGATGCCTAGAAGGCTGACCTTTGGTGGGTCATGCCATAGTTCACAGTACGAACTGTTATAGAAGTGCCTTGCCTCCCACCAGCAACGGAAATTCCCAGACGCTGCGGAGCTTATGTTGGAAGGTGGCTGTTGATCTGTTTCCTCAGTGTTCACTCCGAGCAGAACACACACAGTAGCTTGCAGACTTCAGGGTATTGATCGAGACCAGCTGGCACAGTCTCAGCATGGAGACTCTCAGGAAGAGAACTAATGTAGGCAAGGCCTGGCAACAAGTGGAAGTCTGGCAATTATTTCCCTGGCAACTTCCATGATTGTCTTTTAATAAATAAACCAAATAATAAATAATTTATTATTTATTAATAAATAAATAAATACTAAATAATATATAATTGTATAATATATAATAATATATATATTAAAGTATGTGAAGCCCAGACTGAGAGAGACCTGAGAAGGATCTCCATGCTGCTGCTATGCTCAGTAGGAAGCTCACGAGTGACAATTGACCTGCCCTCTAAGCAACAAACAAGGGCAATAAAATTCAGGGCCAGACCTGAAGTCTTTGGGCACAGCTGACTGTGCATTGCATGTAGCTCTGACTTCAAAAACTCTGTTCAAATTCTTTGAAATTCTGAGCCCATCCAAAAGCCCTACATGCACTCAGATTCTCTGTTAAATAGTGCTTGATATCACTCTGATGTCAGCCCACCTGCACGCAGGTGAAGAACCTCCCAGCTTTCCCACAGCCTCAGCCCCTCACACAGTGAAGCTGCCTCTGCTGTTTGGATGATGCAGTCTGCAACCCGGCACTCCTCTTGAGAACTATTCAGGGCATTCCCAAATTGACTCCCAGAAAAATGTGTCAGATTCAAGCTGACATTTAGTCCAGTAACTTCTCTGCCAAGGGATAATCTAGATAATTTCAGGCCCCAAGCTTTTTATCCAGTCTCAAACTGGAAACTCACTGCCACATTTTAATCTATGTAAATGTAAAGTAAATATATTTAAAGTAATATACAAAATTTTATAAATTAATGTATACATTTTAAGTTTAATATTTGTAAATATAATGTAAAATTAATGCAATTTTACATGTAGTATATTATTAATTTTAATTTATTATATCATATAACCAAGTTTACAAGTCAAATCTAATACCTAATTGCAGAAAACAATGTAAAGGGAACTTTTAATTTAAAATTAGTTTATTTTCTCATAGTACTGTACCAAAAACATGAAAATCTCACAACTTATAAATATTTTAAAGTGATTCAAAGCTTTTAATTTATCTTAAAAATTCTTAAATAAAACCAACAGCATAAAGGACATAAATAACAGCAAGTAAATGTATTTTCCTTTAAAATTTTTTAACCTGTTTATATCTTTGGTACAGGGTCATACTACACAGCTGTGATTCATAGTGATCCTCCTGCCTCAACCTCCCCAGCACTAGACTTACAGGGGTTTGCCATCACGCCTGGTTTCTGAGGCCAGCATGGTGTGTGGTAGAGGGGATTGAATCCAGGTCCTTGAACTTGCTAGACAGGTGCCAAGCAGTCTCCCCAGCCCACATATTCCTCTAAAAACAAAAACAAAAACAAAAAAACAAAAAAACAAAACTATCTAATTGTGTGTGTATATGTAATGCATGCATATATTCAGAGTTGTTGTACATACATATCACATGCTGACATGGGAGAAGACATGAGCAGTACAGAGAAGCAACAGAGAACTTCTAAAGCAAATAGAAGTACAAAGCGTATGGAACACACAGAACCAACCATTATCACAAATAAAATAGAAAATGTTCTACAAAGAATGAAGAAAATTAATCTTCAGGTTTCGAGGTTCCATAAGATAAAATAAGGGTTAGCACCAAGACACACCAGTGATTTTGTAGGTAATATGTGAAAATCAAGATTAAAAAGAATCAAAGTAAAACACACAGACACAGACACAGACACAGACACAGACACAGACACAGACACACACACACACACACACACACACACACACACACAGCAATTTTGAAAGCATCAGCCTGCTTTCATCAGCAATACCACTGGCCAAAGGCCAACACAGTCATAATTTTTAAATACCCTGAGAATAGTGTTTTCAATCCAGTATTCCATTTCCAGCCAAATTATCAATACAGAAGTTAAAATGAAGTCTTCATTTGAAAATCAATATTAAAAATTTCTGAGGAATCTGAAGATGTATGCTTGGAAATGAAAGAGAAGCAGAATTTAAGTCAACACACAAAAACAGAAAGGAGGAATCCGAGGGTGAGGTATGGGTCTTTGGCTCCCTGGCCACGGAGGCTGAGGTAAGGGTCACTGTAAGTAGGCAGATACAGGAAGGCTCCTGTTGGCTGTTTATAAGCAAAATCTGTACTCACTGGTCACCAACAGTGTTATGTGGATTGTTTCATAATTTGACCTCGCAGTGTATCCAAGAGGGAAGTCAATAGACAAAAATGGTGAACAATTTGTAAAACACTTTAGAATTGAGAACATGAAAAATGGCAGACTGGGATAAGCGTATATTCTAATGTCAAGAAGAAAATAATGAAAGAAAAATCTGCAGAAAAAAAGATAGAAACTTTACAAAAACTAGAGACAAACCAAATGTAAAAAAGACACCATTTTGAACAAATGAACAATTTGATCTCGGTTATGATCAAAAATCAAAAATATGAAAACTATTTTTCATAATAATGGTGCTATGCAAAAGGAAGTTTGGGATCAGCCAGACAGCTCAGGTGACTAAGTGCCTGCTTAGGCAAGCACAGGGATCAAGGTTTGATCCCCTGCCTGCTTTGCTGGCCCCACCCTCGGGTCATGCGGAGATGGTGATTGAGACGGGGTATGGTGGTGTGCATCTGTAAGCCCAGTGCTTGGGAGGCTGAAAACAGGAGGATCACTTATGAGTCCGACCTGTATAGTGAGATCCTGTAGATCATGTGCTAAATACATTTAGGGCCACAGAGGAAAGGGATCGATGATGTATAGCATGCCTAAGGAGAGTCACCTACAGAAAAAAACATTCTATGAGGCATTCACAGAGAGCAAAATGGTCAAGCAATGGCCGTGACCCATCTATATAGCTGACACTGACAAAAGTTCCACAAAATGCTGTACATGGTTTCAAGGTAAATCCTGAGGGTATTTGACTGAACTTGTGAGATATGAAAATTACATGTTTTGTTACATAGAAAGTCTTGCTTTAACTTGGACTTAATCACTCAACAGAAAAATTTAACCACAAGGCATAAAAAGCGAAGCTAGAAGAGTATGCTGAGCTGTGAAAGGTTCAAGTCAATAGCTTCTGACATTGCTGGTTCTGCTTATAACCCACTATTATTATGGACTATTGGACTATGTATACAACTACTTTCTCTTAGTTCAATGAGAAGAAATATCTGTGCCATTAGCATTTAGAAAAGTTATCATGTCTGCATCTTGTACTCTGAACAACTACTATGAAGTAACAATATGCATTGTATCCATCATTGTGGCTGCCCTACTAACAGGTTTTGAAGCTGTCTCAATGTTATTTCTTATAAAAATTAATAAAAATATAAAATAAAGGAAATGTAATCTTAATAGTCAATGCATTCATGATTGAAACCAACCTAGTCACATTAATCTTACTGTATTTGAATTTTAACTATTAGAATCAACTGATGGACCAAGCCCGAGGTTCTTGGTTGAGACTACAATACAGTCTAATTATTGGGAGCCCTGACAATGAAAAATAGGAGTGATTGAGAAGGTGGTCGATGGAATGGAAGAAAAAGTAGAAGATATTTTATGGAGATTCAATTTTCCATATAGGGAATTCAAGAAGTTCAGTGAAATTTATGAAACAAGAAATCAAAAAAGAAACATTTTTTTCATTACAACAATAATATGTAGAACTAGCATGGTGACAGGTGACTATTATCCCACCACTTGGCAATCCAAGGGAAGAGGACTGCTGCAAGTTGAAGGCTAGCCCAGGTTATGAAGTTAGTGAGTTTAAGGTCAGCCTGTACTCGTAGGGATTTATAATTCCAATAGAGCAACCATCAAAGTAAGAAGGAGAGCAATTAATCAAAATAATGCTATGTTATTATTAGACACATTTCATAGTGGGGAATAAATAGATACTTTCTAAAGGTTCTAATTAAGAAAACAAAGTAAGCACATATCAGTTTTGGACATAAACCCACCATAAGAATAAAGAGTAGAACTGATTAAAAGCAGTTGTCTGTGAGCAGTGTGATTAAGAAAATAAAAGCCACATGATCTTATGTTTTCTTAGCATAAGCTCATACTGTTATGTTAAAAGACTGACAAAATGAGCTTAACATAAAAGGTTTGGTGTGAAACTACTGTACAGACATAAATTAACAAAGGAGCAAAAGAGTGATCTAGTCCCTCCAAAATCCTTCTCATTTAATACATTAGACTTAAGAAAAAAGCAGCGTGTAAGCAAATATCCAGTACAGTATATGAGACATACTTGTATGGGAACAAAAGAGACATACGTGCCTAACTTCATCTATTGTTATAGCCTCTAAGGTAAACTTGGGAAACTAGTTCTCTAGGAAAGGTTAGACTCTGAAACCCAGCTTTAAGTTTAACCAGGGATGGAACCTCTACTTCTCACACTTCACCATCTCAAGTTACCTTCAGGAAAGCAGTGATTCTAGGGGGAGAGAGAGGCTGGAAAAGTTATTCTTTTCAGCAGGATGAAACTAAGGGGGAAATATCGAAAGACATGGAGCAGAGAACTATTCCATATAATTTTTAATAGCATTTCTTCCAGAAGTTATACCATGCAATATCTTGAATGATTTTTATCCAGGCAGGAAAACTGCTATATGAAATAACTGCTGGGTTTTATTTATTTATTAGACTTAAGGGTTCTTTTAAGAGAGACTGGTTTATTTATAAGAATGCAAATTTTAAAAGCCTTCTGGAATTTAGAAAAGGCTTGTCATTTAAACCTCTATAAATTAGATATGCTCTATTCCATACAAAGAATCTTTTACATGTTCTTTGTCACAAGATATGCAGCATCAACAGTTTGTTAAATTTGATTCTTTTGAAGAAGCCATTTGAATTTAACCTTGAAGATTAAAAAAAAAACAACAACAACAACAAAAAAAAACAAAACAAAACAAAAAAAAAAACTATGGCCTTAGTAAAATATCTACTCACCAGAAGCTTTGTATTAAAGAATACTTTGCTTTTTCTCTGAAGCTTATTTGTGGCCAAAGTTTACTGTAGTATTTTAATTTTTCTCACTTGGATATTTCATGTCCTCTAAAATATGAGAATTAGTTAATAAGTGAAGCTTACCTAAGACTCTAAGTAACTTTGGATGTAAGATTCCCATGCACAATCTATTGTTTCATTATGTAGATGACATTTCACATGCTCAAAATATGTCTGGGTGCTATGTTGTTGTTATAGTGTCTCATTGTCCCCCAAAGCCTCATGCAGTCCCTGGGGCAACTTCCAGAGTTTGTGCTTAATTCATTATCCAATGATGGGATTATGGATGTGAGTGGTACATATACCTTGGGGCAGATAATCTATCAGAGGGAAAAGAGGCTTGCTAGTTTCCTCAGCTACTCTTCTTTGTTATCTTCCACCACCATGAATGTTTTCCCTCTTCCATGTGCCACTCTGCTTTGGAGCCAGCTGAGTATGAACTGAAACCTCCACTAACTGTGAGCTAAATAAAGCTTTCCTTCCTTAATCTGGTGTGTTGGGCATCTTGTTCCAGCAATGTGAAAAAAGTCAACGAGGTGACATCCATCTCTACTTCTTCATGCAATTCCAGCGGCTGTGGCCACTAACTGCAGGATCTCAGCATCTGAACTCTCCAACTGAAGGAACAGGTTATCACTCACCAAGGGCTCTGCCTGGGACTCCAAAACTCAGGTCTCAGTTTAACTAGGGAGGAAGCCCACATGTGCAAGAGTTAGTCCTGCCTCAAACCAAGAGCAGCAAAATACTCTAAGGAATCAGTTCCTGACAGACGAAAAGACCCTCTGGTGGATGATTTTTTGCTCAAAATTTTCCCACTAGCTTTCTTGAAGCTGCTGTAGAACTTTATTTCATACCCAATCGTCATTCCATCTCCTGATCTACAAGCATTAGACCTGCATGGTAATTTTGTAACTTACCCAGTCTCCTCAAACTTCTCTTTTGTCCTTTATGGAAGTTTTCTCCAGTAAGTCTCTTGAATATCTAATCTGGTCATGATATCTATTTCTTAGGGAACTTAAGGAATAAACTATTAAAACTTGCATGTTAAGAATGAGCGAGTTTTTTCTTATGTCTTCAACAAGCTTTCGAGGTGGCTGGGGATATAGTTCAGTGGCATACAAAATAATAAGATTTAGGAGGGGAGCACCAAGATGGAGAAGCGGCAGGCAGCACAGAAAGGACCTCTCTGCGTGTCATCATCCAGATGCTGGAATATAGTGAAGTGAGGGAGACAAGATGCAGGAAAGTGGTTCTCCTAGACCCACGAAGGATGTGAAGTGTTCTGATATACTATGTTGGTGCCAAAAGAAACGACGAGAAGACCCGATGAAGTTAGCTCAGAGGACTCACCGAGATTCCCTCCCCAGTGAGCAAAGAACCTCTGAAACAACTCAGCTTTATTCAGGATAGTCAGTGTGATCTTGTGTACAATCACCCCAGCAAAGGAGAAGGGTGTGCTGAGACACTAACGTGACCACGGTCTCATTAAAGTAAAGGAGGGCCACATGCTTAGTCACGAGCACAACCAAGACCTCCATCAGCTTCCATCCTAGAGTTCACTCAGTGGTCAACCAGTAGTATTTCAAGAAAGGGAGAAAGCAACAAATACGGAACTAACAGGTGAAGCTGCCCTACCGCATCTGCCTCTGGGTACCGTCTATCACACTCTGCCTTTCGAAATGCCCATCAGGCTATGGAGAAGCATGAATAGAAGCCCACAGACAGAAAACTCCACGAATTATGGGTGAAATAAACTGGTGACAGAATGTGGATGCAGAAATCAGATCTGTGTTGATTTATTCCAGCAAGCCACAGCTTTTTAGTGGAGTCTTGTGGATAGTCTCAGTGAGCCTCCATTAATTGTGAGCTAAATAAGATGCTTACCAGTGAAGAGTGAAGCTTGAACCAAGAAGGAAGGAGCTGGTAGTGCCTTCTCTCTGAGATGGGACTCCCTGAGAAACAGGAGACATTTGAACCTGTAGACACATGGTGACTGCTGTGGGCCACAGAAGCCTCTGCCATGAGATGCAGCAGTAGAGGGAGCGGCGGATGTGAAGGACTGCACTACCTGACAGTGAGTGCTGAGGGCTCAGTTGTCACATGGGGCAGAGAAATTGGCTGGGAGACAACTTGGAGAGGGGCTGGTTGAGCTCAGAACTCCGAGTGCCTGGCTTCAGGCCTGTGGAATCTGTGCTGGTGGCTGGAGACTGAAAAAGTCTGGTCTTGGCCAGGAGGTAAAGGCTTATTGAGACTATCCACACTACCCCCAAAAGCTATGACTTGCTGGGTCTGCATTCTGTCTCCACATACTGGTTACCAATGATAGCAGGGACAAATCAGAAGTGGATTGTTTCTCTCTCTCTCTCCTCTGTGTGTGTGTGTGTGGGTTGCTTATTTTAATTTTTATTTTTTTCTCTCTTTCATTGTTTGATCTTTTATAGGAGCGTGAATGTGGTTTCTAGCCTCTTTGTGGTTCTTATTCTGTTCTTCTCTTTTTATCCCTCTCTTTGCTTTTCCCCTCCAGTCTTCTGCACCAGTTTGCCAAAGTTAGCTCAATCCCTTTTGTCCACCAGCCTCACTTTTAATCTCTTTCTCTTCTTCTCAGTTTTCTCCCTAAGCCCTTTTAAATTTCAACTCCTGAGTGAAAAATTGACATATTAAGAACTTATATACTGCATATAACTTTATTATTTATTTTAGATGTTGTTAAATAGCCACAAATCTAGTTCATACGGCTAAGGTTGCAAATTAATGGTTGCCTCAGTTTGTCACTTTCTAGGCTATGTTTAATGCTATTGTTATTGTACCACTTTGGTCAAAAAGTGGCATAACTATTCTAAACAGCTATTCTTTCTGGTATTCAAAGTCTGAAACTGATGAAGGCTCATAGAAAATGCTTTTGCACAGTACTAAAGAACCAGGGGCTGGGCCAAACTGGCAGCAACTTCTTATCCCCAACAAACTGAACAAAGAGGACCTTGCAACAGACTCAGAACCCAAAAATCAGTTACACTTGGAAGATAAGTTAGAGAAGTAGTCATTTCCTAAGGGTTCTAAATGCTAACAATAAAGAAACCCATGATAAGCAATTAAATTTCATAAATTTAAACTTAAAACTGAAAAGAATATGAGAAGACACTTAAACAAGAGGCAAACTCAGACATTTAGTTCACAAAAGGCAAACTAAGGGCCAATGAAGTCAAGTAATCTGAAAGCCACCCACCTGGTCTTTCTGAAGAGGTAACAACAAAGTAACAGAAGGATGCAGTAGAAAAGACTCAAATCAGAAATATTTTTTTCATAAAACTTCAGGGATGATTTCCATACTGAAAGCCATCCTTAGTGACTTTGGAGAAGATACTGACAAAAAATTATGAATGCTTAATAAAACTGTGGAAGTTATGAATGCTCAGCATAGGAAAGAATTGGAATCAATAAGGCAGATTCAAGCAGGTACCCAAGAGAATAAAAATTCTTCTGAAAGCTTTCAGAGCAGAATAAGCTATTTTGAGGATACAGTCTCAGATATACAAGACAGGCTTGCAATTAGCTATTATGAGAAGAAATATTTCTTAAAAATAGCACGGGATTGTGAGAAATTGATCCAGCAGCTGCTAGATGGGGCAAAGTAAAACAACTTAAGATTGATTGGAGTCAATGAAAAAGCTAGTGATAGCACAGAGGATATAAAAACTACTCACAGACATTATAGCAGAAAACTATACTGGTAGGGAAAAAGAATTTCACACACAAATAAGCAAGTCATATAGAACTCCAATTAGCCATAATAATAAAAAAAAAAAAGTTGGAGCCAGGCATAGCACAGTCAAGATTCCGGAAATTCAAGTAAGAACAAAATCTTAGAACTGGGGCTATAGCTCAGCGTCAGAATGCTTGCCTGGAAAGAACAAAGTTCTGGGTGCATTTCATGGAACACACATACACACACATTAATAATCGTCATCATCATCATCATCATCACCATCTTAAAATTTGTCAGGGAAAAGAAACAAAACATCTATACAGGAAAGCCCATCAGAATCACAGCTGACTTCCCAGCACAAATCCTCAAGTCAAGGAAAGCTGGGAGCAAAGTATTTCAGTGTCTAAAGGAAAACAGCCTTCAACCCAGATTGATGTAGCCCACAAGACAATTTTTCAAAAGTAACAGAGAAATAAGATACTTGTATGACAGAGAACATTTGAGGAAATTTATGGTCACTAAATCAGCACTCCAAAATATTTTGAAGGGGTTGGTCAGATAGTTCAGTGAACTAAGAACCTGCAAGCACAGGGATCAGGATTCAATCCCCAGCACCACATGCCATGCCAGCCTCGACCACAAGCATACTGCGCTGGCCACCACGGTCGGGCATGATGGTACATGCTTATATTACAAGCACTGGAGAGGCTGAAAACAGAAGGATCACTATGAGACTGAACTGCATAATAAGACCCTACAACAAATACATTTTTTTAAAAAAAAGTTTTGATGGACATTCTAGGAGGAGATAACAAGGATTGTAAATTCATGAACCCACAAGAGAATGAATCCACCAGGTAAGGCAAAGAATTAGAGATAGGGTGGTGGGAGAAAGAGGAATCCAACGACAGGAAAATAACCTGGCAAGGATAAGTCAATGCATATCAGTTATAACCGTCAATATTAATGGTATGAATTTACCAGTCTAAAGACAGACTGGCAGAAAGGATCAAGAAGCAAGATCCAACAATATGCTGCATAGAAGAAATACATTTAATTAAAAAAAGAAATTCATAGATTGAAAGTGAAAGGATGGAAATTAATACTCCATGTGACAGGAACTCAGAAAAGAGCAAGAGTAGCTATTCTATTTACAGGAAAAAATGAATTTCAAGCCAAGACTGATCAAGAGGTAAAGATCACTAAATCCTTGCAAATCAAACAATCCAAGAGGAAGAGATAATATTCATAAATATATATGCAAAAAATTCCAGTGCATTCAATTATATAAAACAAATATTAATGTACATTAAAGATCAAATAAGCACTAATACAATTGTATTTGGGGGTTCCAATATACCACTGTCACAAAAAGACAGATCAGCTACACCAGTGGTTCCCAACCTGTGGGTTGAGACTCTGGCAGGAGTCGAATGACCAAAATACAGGGTTTGCCTAAAGCCATCGGAAAATATTATTTATTTGGAATTACAGTTTTGAAGTAGCCACCAAAATTATTTTTTGATTTGGGGTCACCGCAACATGAGGAACTGTATTGCGGGGTCACAGCATTAGAAAGGATGAGAACCACTGACCTGCACAAAAAAGTCAATAATGGTATATTAGAACTTAGCCAATTTTTTTTTTAACAAAAGGACTTAATAGAAGTCTATAAAATGTTCAACCTCACAACATCAGAACACACATGCTTAACTATACACAGGGCATTCCCCAGAATAGAGCACTTACTAATTCACAGAACATGCTCAAGTAAATGCAGTGAACTCAAATTTTACCATGCATATCATCAGATCATAATGCAATGAAATTGAAAATAAATGCAAAAGAAACTACGAGAACTTCATAAACAAATGGAAATTAAGTAGCATTCTACAGTTTGTACAATTAAATGATAATGACAATACAATATGCTGAAACCTATGCAACACAATGAAAGCAGTCCTAAAAGGAACGTTTATAGCAACGAATATCTGTATCAGGAAAACAGAACAAGCACAAATAAACAGCTTAACAGTACACCTCAAGCTCCTAGAAAAAGAGAAAGCTAAGCCAAAAGCTCTAACAAGGGAAGAAATTATAAAGATTAGAACATAAATTAATGCATTGGAGACTAAGAAAACAATACAAAGAATCGGTGAATTGAAGACTTGGTTCTTTGGAAGATTTAATAAAATTGACCCTCAGACAACTGTATCAAAAAAGGAAAGAAAAGATTCAAATCCATGTAAATAGGAATGAAAAGGATGAAATCACAACCATCCCTGCAGAAGTCCAGAAGATCATCTATGCCTACTTCGAGAACATGCATTCTAATAAGATGGAAAACAGATAAAAAAAAAAAAGAAGATTCCTAGATGCATATGAATTGCTAAAACTAAAGAAAGAAGACATGAAAATCCTAAATAAATCAATATTAGTCAATAAAATCAAAGATATCATTGAAAATGGGGCAGATGTGAAGAGGCAGAAACAACTCCTGACTTACTCAGCTACCTTATCTTTGACAAACGACCCAAACACATTCACTAGAAGAAAGTTATAGATGGTGCTGACAGACTGGCTTTGCACAGGCTGAAGATTAAGGACCCCCTATCTTCCAGCATGCACTAGCCTAAATTCACAATGGATCAAATATCTAAATACTAAAATAAAAGCATAAATCTGCTGGAAGATAGAATAAATAAAACTTTTGAGGACATTGGTATAGGCAAAGACTTTTTGAATAAACTCAAACCACACAATATCTATCACAAAAAACCAACAGAGATCTCTTATTAAAGCTTTTGCAAAACAAAAGAAACCACCAACAAAGGCAAGATTCAATGAACAAATGGAAAAAAATGCTTGCAGGGCGGGGTGGGGTGGGGTGGGGCAGGGTGGGGCAGGGCAGGGCAGGTGTTCCAAAGTACAAGTGCAGAGCTCCACGTGTTTGGCCTGCATGTGTTTGACTTGGGGACTGTCTGCCGTGAGCACTACCTGGACGCTGTGGCTTACATGGCTCTTACTGGCAGTTGTCAAGAGGCCTGCCCGGCAACAGATATGGTGACAAATATGAAAACACAACCAGTGTGTGGCAGCCCATAATTCTTGCTGTACACCTCGGAACAGTGAGAAAGACGCTCATCCCTCCAGGCGGCCTGGCACTGTTGGGTGCCTTCTCGGCTCTGCAGAGGACTGGAAGAGAGTGGGCCAAGAGGGGAGACCACGCTGTCTTTGTGCCTCTTCCCTTGTTCCTGGGTTTAACAAAGCAAACCAAACTAACCGCCTCCCCACTAAAAAAAATAATAATAATAATAAATTAATAGCCGTTCATGTACCTTTTGCACTCTGTGAAGCAGTTCTCCTACAACAACTTCAACAATTCTCATAGATTTTGTCTTTTTTTTTTTTTTTAATAAGTTCGAACAGATTGTCATACTTCACCTGCTTTCCTAAACAATATTCTCCCAGCGCATGCAGAACACCCTCAGGAAGGCCTCCAGGGTTCTGCTTCGGTTCTGCAACCTCGCTGCTCCTGGTCAGCAGCCCTACCCCGCTTCCCCCACTGCCGGGCCACAATGTGCTGCTACTCTCAGGCCCACCTTGATGCCATAGCTACCCTATTCTCAGTCACCACACCAGGCAGAAGATCTGCTATTCTTCAGAACAGAAAAAATCCCAAGAAAGCCAGCAGCCTTCCCAAAGGTAGAGACACATAGTTCATTCCTTGCCTAGACAATAGAAAACTAGTGATCTTTCCTTCTTTATCTTCCTGAGAAACAGCAAGCCGCTTGAGAAAGGATAGTAGTGAGGGTATGCAAAGCGACCTTCCAGGATGTAGGATGCTTCAGATTCGTTTATATTCCAGACAGTTTCACGGGGCTTTTAAGCACTTCTGCCTTTTGTGCTTTAAGCTGTTTATGCTTTGTGTGTAACGGTTACACCAAGAAAGGCCTACACCCTTAATACAGCCGAACCATAAGCCACATTTACACATTGGTCATTATTTTTCAAGATGCACGCCCCCCCC